>SMJT01000159.1:0-136538 GCA_004349715.1 Crucihimalaya himalaica
AAAACTAACAAGAAAAGCTCTTGGACATTTCCGAATCTTGCATTTGCAGAGAAAGCCAGAAGCAAGAACATCAAAAAGAAAGCGAGAGAGATACTAAAAGAACTAACCAGAGAAAAGGGTTGCCTCAGATCTCCCCAAGATTGCAACTTTGTGAGCAGAGACAGAGTAAAGAAAGTTCCAGATCCGGATGTAGTAGAAAGAGCGAGAGAGTAAGATACAATGATCCCACTAGATTTGATAAGTTTTTATATCACAACAGCAAGTGGTAATCGTACTACTTACTCTGCACAGTTATGGTGTTAAAATACCAGAAATTTGGATATGATTTCACACCAACAATTAATTATTTTGCAACTTTTAAAAAATTTGGTTTGTTAATTCACAAAAGCCGCGTCGGTCACCGACATTAGCAGCTATATAAGAGTCAAGGAAAGAATTTTTAGTTCGCACCAAAACGGCATCGTTTAGTTGATGGTACACAGCTAAAGGCCTAAAGCTAGTGAAAACGCACGTGAGGAAAACTCGGACAAGGCCCATTAAGCCCAATTTCTGTTAGTTTTCATGTAATCTTAGCTCAGAATATATTGTTTCTGGAAGATAGATTTAATTTGAGTAAAAATCGGAAAGATAGTCTGAGAGACTGAGACTACAAAACCTGATATCTTGTTCCCAAAGACTCAACTCAGTTGCTTCTCTTCTCTCTTTGGATTTGTATCAGACTCTTTCGTGTCATCATTTACCTTCTTCTTCTGATTCTACGTTTATTTTTCCCTTTTGGTAATTTGTCTTTCTCTTTTGTTAATTTGTGGATTAGCGAACTATGGATATTGCTGCTACGACCTCGAACACGTTGCATTTGTTTCTAAACGATCAGAGATTCAAAAGCAAAGGTGTTAGGTTCAATATTTCAGACGAGTTCTCGTTGTTACCCATCAATCTTAAGTTAGACTTAGACAACCTACAAGTTTTGAGTCGAACCGGAAGAGATGGCAAGGAAAAGTTCGAAGTTGTGGTGGCTCCAAAGAAACGCCAACGTTCCGACGAAGGAAAACCACCGGTGAAGAAACAAAAGAAGGCCGTCAAAGAGGATTCTACTACTAAGGTATGTAGGTTTTGTGAAACCCTAGCTAGCTAGCTTCAACAATTGTTTTTATTTATTTTAAGATTTCAACCATTATTGCTTGTTTTCTAATATTTTAGAATAGAAGGTTTTGATTGATTTATATATATTTTTGTTAATAAGATTGATAATTCTTTTAATTTGCTTACGATTTTTACTTTTTTAAAACTTTTAGGCGAGATCTAACAGTACGTTGACACCGAATCTTAACAAATCAGTGTCAAAGTTAGAAACGAACACAAAAGTTACTAAACCGGAGAAATCGGTTACGGTTTCGAAAGTCGTAACAAAGACGAAGGCTGATGATGGGATTGATTTAAAAAGCTTGATCGCAAAGGCTCAACAGAAAATTCAAGAAAAAAGGCACATCGACCATCGAAGAGAACACATTGCAACCCAGAGGATCGCTGCTCGCGTAGCTTTAAATCAAGTACGCAAAAAATCTCAATTCAATACATAGTTTTTCGATATTTCTTGTGCAACAAGTTATCTTGTTGTTTGCTTTCTCTCATCACTTCACTATGTATATGGTGTGGAATCCAATAAACAACAATGATTACTTAGGATCAGCTTTGGCACTGTTTTCTTTTGAGTTCTCATGTAATGTTTCGTGCTTTTTGTCAGATGGTAGCAACCGTTTGTTTTGACGATCATCTGAACTATCTTAGAGGACTGGAACAGCGTGGCTACCCATTCATTCACGATGAAGTTGATTGCTTGAACATGTTCAGTTTATTGTCAAGAAGTGACTACAACGGTATAACTAATTCTGTCTTTAGAGAGAACAAAACGCCATCGTGTGATGATGATTCAAGGAGAAAGAAGCAGCAGAGATCAACAAAAGGAAAAAGCATTGATCACTCCCTGCAAGATTCTCAGATAACAAAGAATGGTGAATCTGCTGAGAGCAGTTATCAGAGGCAAAGCAAGTGTCAAAACTCATCAAGTGTGAAAATCCAGTGATTATTAAGATAGAGACAAACCAACCGAAGAAGAAGAAGCGGAAGTGTAGTTGTGTCGGGGTACATTATTTTGTTTAATTTGTGTGATTATGCTGTAAGAAGTAACTCTGTCGTCATCTTTTAGTATCAATGTAAAACCCATTGAAGTCCAAGAAATGCTCTTCAAATTCTCCAGCAAGACACGGACGCATCACTGGATTGGGATTATATAAAAGATATGCATGAGAACAATAAATGTCAAACACACATAAGATCAATTAATTAATGTCTGGGAATCAACACTATGTATGTTTCAGTTGTGAAGACGTATGAAAATATATCTTGCATTAATTCACAGATTTCTACATCGCAAGTTCAAATTCTTTTTTTTTGGTTGTTCTCTTTCCGTTCGAGAAGATATTTTCCCTGACAATGATGATGAACACAAGATGGCAAAGACATGGCAATAGAGAACAGCCCTAAAGAGGAAAATAAGCTCAATAGCTATAGAGATAAAGAACCCTTTGTTTTTCAAGAGCTCTTGAACATCTTAGAAGAAGAGATTGGCCTCCCGACCGGTGGGCCAAACACCTTGCCTTTTGATCCGTTTTCTTTGGAATATCTCAACAAATTGATCGAAAGACGAATAAAAGGAGACATAAAAAAAAGCTCTTATAATGTCATTAATCTTGTGCTAGATGCGCTTTACAATGTTCTTTGCAGGCACAAGAACCACATAGTAACACTACTAATAAAACTTTAAACTTTAAATCTATAAAACTTTTCAGTCACTTACAAGTCTATTGCAATGATTGTTCTAACATAATTATTATTGAATGACCCCAAGAACCTACCTAATTGACCCCTGAAATTTCTGCAATTAAGTTTAACTTCTCTTAGACGTGTGTGCATTAATATTGGTTTCAGGCGTTTCAATTTTCCTTTTCATTTCCCATTCTAGTCTTAAGCTAATCCCTACATCTGAACACTAGGCCCTTGAAAGGAACCTAAGAATATATTGAAATTTTTGCAGGCTTAGGGTATTAATTTCTCAGAGAACATCAAAAGGCCTACAAGTTCTGTATCCTTCATTCACTGCACATGTCTTTGTTTCTAGATATTTCTGTATAAGATTTATACTCACACTCACATGGCCATGTCTTTTCAACAGAAACTCTAGTCCACAAGCTGGTTAATAGAGAGGATTGGTTACCAACTATGGGACCCCTTATGATCACATAGAACAAAGACAGGAACATGTTATGCCTGTTTGGTTGCTCTACGGTTATCTAACTTAGAGTAGTCTCTCTTTATATATAATCAAACAAGCCTATTGGATTCTTCATCAACCATAACTTGCACTCAAAGAGTTATACAGCACACAGCTCACAAGTTTCTTTTGCTTTCCGATCTTTCAAGAAAAACACTTCGTCTTGAAAATGATGATGAACACAAAGAAGCTCTTGAAAATGGCAAAGAAATGGCAACAGAGAGCAGCCTTAAGCAGGAAAAGAATCTCATTTCCGAGATCAAATACTACTAGCAACTCACCTACTGTAGAGAAGGGCTGTTTTGTGGTTTACACGGTGGATAAAGCACGCTTTGTTTTCCCAATAAGTTACCTTAACAACTCTGTTTTTCAAGAGGTCTTGGAGATCTCTGAAGAAGAGTTTGGCCTCCCAACCGGTGGACCAATCACGTTGCCATTCGACTCGGTTTTCTTAGAGTATTTCATCAAATTGATCAAACGACGAATGGATGGAGATACGGAAAAGGCTCTGTTAATGTCAATCTCTAGTGCTAGATGTTCTTTACCATGTTCCTTTCAACAACAAGAACAATTGCTTGTATTTTAGAGAATTAGAGTGGCAATTTAATTTCTGTGTATGTAAAGATTCCAATGTATTAGATCAGACAGATAATTTTAGAAATACAAACCATTATTTTGTCTCTCCTTTAGAGTACTGTCTCATCAAACTCTACTTTCACTGTAAACAAAGAAGAATGATATAACTTTTCAACATCACTTGTTGTGACAGATTAGTTTACTCAAACTGGTTTGCTTTGAATCTTTCTGTCATAAAAAGTGGTGCAGTGGTTAGCAAATTTCACTCAAAGCAATCCATCATTCAATTGTCCCTAAGAATCTCTTAGAAGTAATAAAAGAAACGAGATGTTTGTATGACCGAAGCTTAATCGCTCTCATAGAAATGGGAAATTTTAGTAGGAATAGTTTATTCGCTGGCGAGAAAATCTAAGGACCTACATGCTCTTCGTTTTTGCTTCACCACATGTGTTTCTTTGTATCTATGTATGTATCTCTGATCATTAATTCTAACCACTTTTTTTGTCCCCTGAATGATAATTACTAGACCTATTATTTTTGTGTCTCACATTTTATTTAGCAAATGGATCTACTAACCAACCTTGGACCTTATCCTTACAAAAAAGCAGTACAGATCCATGAGTTTGGTCTTTTTGGCTTCTCTTGTGATGCATCAACAGCCTCTTGTATTCTTCATCATTGTCTCAGTACCTAAATCTTGTCATATAAATGTCCAAATAGGATTCATACCCACATGATCATGTCTTCTCACCATCAATTGCATAGTCCACAAGGTTGTTTAGCAGACATAATTGATTACCAACTTGGGACCCTTATTGATCACATAGAGTAGGACATAAGCATGTGTTGTGTCTGGTTAGGTTCCTCAGAAGCTTGTTACAAAGCCTATCTAATAGTTTCTCTCCTTCTATATAAGGAAACAAGCTTAAGGTATTCTTCATCAACCAGAACTTTCATTCAAAGAGCTCTACAAACAGAACTCACAGATCCTTTCATTCTCGCTCCATCTCACTTTCCGATCTAAATCTTTGTTCAAAATTATGATGAACACAAAGAAGCTAATCAAGATGGCCAAGAAATGGCAACAAAGAGCAGCCTTCAGCAGGAAAAGAATATCGCTTCAGAGGTCAAGTGCTTCTATCAGCTCAACCGCTGTAGAGAAAGGTTGCTTCGTGGTTTACACGGCAGATAAAAACCGCTTTGTTTTTCCTTTAAGTTACCTGAGCAACTCTATCGTCCAAGAGCTCTTGAAAATATCTGAAGAAGAGTTCGGTCTCCCGACGGAAGGACCAATCACATTGCCATTTGATTCGGTTTTTTTGGAGTATCTCATCAAACTGATCAAAAGACGAATGGATGGAGATACAGAAAAGGCTCTGTTAATGTCAATCTCTAGTGCTAAATGCTCTTTACAAAGTTCTTTGCAACTACAAGAACATCAAAGTAGTACCACTCAACGATTGCTTGTATTTTAGAGTACTTATGTATTAGTTAGACAGATCATAGTCAGAAGGATACAAGCTATTATTCTTGTCGCTCTTATAGATTGTCTCATCAAAATTCATAGTCAACTACCATTTTGAATGAAAATCAGCTAACTTCAGTTGCATATAAATCTCTGACATATTCAAACCATTTTATTGCAAAATTAACTAAAAGACATATGGTTCAATCCCCGGTGCTAGATGTTATTATCGATGCTCTTTGCAACTACAAGAAGAGAGAAGTACTCACCAATTGTTTGTATTTTAGAGTCTATAAAACATAGAGTGACAAAAATTTGTAAATACAGTATGTTTATAGTTAGATACAATTTGTACTTGAATACAAAACATACCATTTGAAACACTTAGAAACAGAAGATGTGAATGAGAAAAGACCAAATTTATAGCAAAGAACCGACCAGTCAGCAGTAACTATATAAGTTCATGATATTTCAGAATTTGGTGTTCACTTTTCACAAAACGCTCTTGTTCATAAAACTCGTTTTCTCGTTTTTGGTTAAAGAAGAAAGCATATACCTTTGGAAAAAGGGGATTGAATTTCAATAATTTTAGGATAAAATCCAGATACAATCAAAGTGATGAACAAAACAAATCCATGAACAAATCCAGATAAAATCAAAGTGTATGAATATGCAAATTGACAAACAAACAAAAAGGATTGAATGAACAAGTTTACCAATACAAAACATGTGTGTATACATTTCGAATAAAATTCAAACGTCATTACAAACGAAGCAACTACAGAAACTGTATGGTTCTTTATGGATTGTGAATCAATTCTTCATGGTAACAAAATCTTCCAAATAGTCACTTCTACTCCAAGAGAAGCAAGTCAATAACCCTGCACAAGAACAAGACAAGGATGGTACGAAATAACAAAAGATAAAAACCAAGACAAAACCAGCGATTGATATAAATAAAGATGTAAGCAGGTATAAAAGTAACAGGTAGCTTATGTGAGCAGGAATAAATTTCAAACGTCATTACAAATGAAGCAGCTACAGAAGCTGTATGGTTCTTTATGGATTGTGAATCAAAATCTTCCACATAGCCACTTCTACTCCAAAAGAACCAAGTTAATAACCCTGCACATGAAGAAGACAAGGATGATACGAAAAAACAAAAGAATGAATTATATTAAAAAAACCAAGACAAAACCAGAGATTGATATAAATAGAGATGTAAGCAGGTATAAAAGTAACAGGTAGCTTATGTGATAAGAAGCCAACAGTGTCGCAAAGCCTGTTTTGTTCAGTTTCTGCCTAAGAAAAACGAAATGTCCAAATACATTTTATCAACTTTGGACATCAGATACCATAGGCAATCTCCGAATAACACAATTCAAGATTTGAAAGAAAGAAAGTGCAATCTCAGCCGAAAGATGGTGATCTAGTGATTTTAATAATCATTGAATAATCATTGAATTTGACATAACTTCATCATTGATTGCACAGAACAAAGAATGTGATTTAAAACAAAACAAGAACACAAGAGAAGAGAGGTCAGATGGTAGTGCATGTCTAAGAATCAACACTGTGTTTCAGATTTGCAGACGTATATGGAAATTTATATCCTCATTCCTCCTTACAAATATGTAAAAATCAAAACTTTGGGACAAATTGAAAACACAAAAACATAAAATTTGGATCAGAGAATATGGCAAATCACTCACACTGCAGAAGCAGATCAGACTGGGTGTCACAAAACATTATTGCCATTTCATCATATCCATTAATTATGGAAGCTTTGGAAAACATTATAATAAATAAGCAAAGAAATATAAAAGTTTAGAGAATCAGACAAAAATAGTCAATCACCATGTTACATCCATCGTGATGGATGCAAGTAAGACTGGGGCGACAATTCCTTATCATCACTTTCCTCAAATCTGAGCTAAAGAAGAAACATTAATACACAAACAACACCTAATACACCACTAACACAACAACATAGAGTATCGCGGGTCTAGGGTTTATATAGAAGCAGAAGAATTATACAAGATTGACACAGAAAAGCCCTAAACCAGAACAAGACATGATTCGAAGTTGAGGAGGACCCTCGAGTCTCTCTGGACTTTTTAATCCAAGCTACGAGGTTGTCAGCGACAGTCTAATATATAGAGAGGCAGGTTTGATTTCGTGAGGTAGCTAATAGGGTTTTTGGTTCAGTTCGGTTCATTTTGGTTTACTTTGATTAAAACCGGTAATCCGAAATTTCTCAAGGTTTAAGGTCTTTTAGCTTCTCAGTCATCTCTGAGAACATGAGAGGACCTGCACTGCATGATCTCTATCTTTCTTTCACCTTCAAATGTCTTTGTAACATTGATTCATATACCACCCACATGGTCATGTTTCTTATGTTCACCATGCATGTAATCCACAAGTTGATTTATCAACTTTTATTGGCTACTAATCAATCTTGGGACAAGAACTACAGGAGCACATGTTTCTGTCTGCTTTGGTTGCTCTAAAATTATTTAGAAACTCTAATAGTTTCTCTCTATATATAATGCAACAAAGCTTATAGCATTCTTCATCATTCCCAACTTTCATTAATTCAGAGAGTTCTACAATACAACACAACTTACAAATCTTTTGTTTTGCTCTCTTTCCAAGAAAAAGATGATCAACACTAAGAAACTACTCAAGTTGGCCAAGAAATGGCAACAGAGAGCAGCCCTACACAGGAAAAGGATCTCATTCCAAAGATCAAGTTCTGCTACTAGCTCAACCACTGCAGAGAAGGGTTGTTTTGTGGTTTACACGACAGATCGCACACGCTTTGCTTTTCCGATAAGTTATCTGAGCAACACTGTTTTCCAAGAGCTCTTGAAGATATCTGAAGAAGAGTTTGGCCTCTCCACGGAAGGACCAATCACATTGTCATTCGATTCGGTTTTCTTAGAGTATCTAATCAAATTGATCGAAAGACCAATGGATGGAGATACAGAAAACGCTCTGTTGATGTCAATCTCTAGTGCTAAGTGTTCTTTACAATGTTCTTTTCAACAAGAACATAGTACTCAACAATTGCTTGTATTTTAGAGTTTCTAGAGGGAATGAAGATTCTTTTGCAAAGATTCAGACATATTTTTACTTAACACAAAACAAAAATCACCATTGTTCTCTGTTTGAAAAGGGACAACTACAAGAACAACACAGTACTAGTACTCAACAAATACTTGTATTTTAGAGAATTAGAGTGTAGACCATTTTTTCTTTGTATTAGATAGACAGATCATTTGAAAAATACAAACAACTATTTTTCTCTATCTCTCTCTCTCTCTCTTATAGATTGTCTCATCTAAATTAACTTCAATGTCACATGTTCTCACAGTTTCAACCTAAGGTCTTAAGAGAAATCTTTGAGCCATTTCACTAAAACATGCTCCTATACTAAGGTCTTTAGTTTTTTTTCTCCTGGCCAGAAAATTTATGAGCCTATACATGCTCCTCTTCATCCTTGCTTCATCAGCACATGTCTTTTTTGTATCTAATTGATCTTTAATCCTAACCATATTTGTTGTCCTTGATTTCACGAGAAGATTTGTTGTCCCCTGAATGATAAGTACTTGATATATTATTTTTGTTACAATGTTCTTTGCAACAACAAGAACAACAAAATAGTACTACTCAACAAATGCTTGTATTTTAGAGAATTAGAGTGTAGGAATTTCTTTGTTTGTAAAGATTCTTTTTTTAATTTGTAAAGATTTAAATGTATTCAATAGACAGATCATTCCATAGATACAAACTTCTACTTTTGTCTCTCTCTTTTAGAGTCTCATTTAACTTCAATATCACTTCTTGTCACAGTTTCATCAAGAGGTCTAACGAACAATTTGTGGGCCATTTCACTGAAACAAATCTACTCTAATACTTCCTAGCAAGAAAAATTGGTGCAGCGTCGTAAAACTTCTTGCACTATTGAGTTCCCTTACATTAACCATCTCAAACAAGAAATCTCTAAAAAGGCACACATAGATTGGACAACAACATGTCCTGTGTATGATCTGAAATATGAGATATTAGCAAGAATTATTGATTCACTGTCTTTTTCATAGCAATAAAATCAGAGGACCTACAAGTTCTACATATTTCATTCANACTGTGTTTCAGATTTGCAGACGTATATGGAAATTTATATCCTCATTCCTCCTTACAAATATGTAAAAATCAAAACTTTGGGACAAATTGAAAACACAAAAACATAAAATTTGGATCAGAGAATATGGCAAATCACTCACACTGCAGAAGCAGATCAGACTGGGTGTCACAAAACATTATTGCCATTTCATCATATCCATTAATTATGGAAGCTTTGGAAAACATTATAATAAATAAGCAAAGAAATATAAAAGTTTAGAGAATCAGACAAAAATAGTCAATCACCATGTTACATCCATCGTGATGGATGCAAGTAAGACTGGGGCGACAATTCCTTATCATCACTTTCCTCAAATCTGAGCTAAAGAAGAAACATTAATACACAAACAACACCTAATACACCACTAACACAACAACATAGAGTATCGCGGGTCTAGGGTTTATATAGAAGCAGAAGAATTATACAAGATTGACACAGAAAAGCCCTAAACCAGAACAAGACATGATTCGAAGTTGAGGAGGACCCTCGAGTCTCTCTGGACTTTTTAATCCAAGCTACGAGGTTGTCAGCGACAGTCTAATATATAGAGAGGCAGGTTTGATTTCGTGAGGTAGCTAATAGGGTTTTTGGTTCAGTTCGGTTCATTTTGGTTTACTTTGATTAAAACCGGTAATCCGAAATTTCTCAAGGTTTAAGGTCTTTTAGCTTCTCAGTCATCTCTGAGAACATGAGAGGACCTGCACTGCATGATCTCTATCTTTCTTTCACCTTCAAATGTCTTTGTAACATTGATTCATATACCACCCACATGGTCATGTTTCTTATGTTCACCATGCATGTAATCCACAAGTTGATTTATCAACTTTTATTGGCTACTAATCAATCTTGGGACAAGAACTACAGGAGCACATGTTTCTGTCTGCTTTGGTTGCTCTAAAATTATTTAGAAACTCTAATAGTTTCTCTCTATATATAATGCAACAAAGCTTATAGCATTCTTCATCATTCCCAACTTTCATTAATTCAGAGAGTTCTACAATACAACACAACTTACAAATCTTTTGTTTTGCTCTCTTTCCAAGAAAAAGATGATCAACACTAAGAAACTACTCAAGTTGGCCAAGAAATGGCAACAGAGAGCAGCCCTACACAGGAAAAGGATCTCATTCCAAAGATCAAGTTCTGCTACTAGCTCAACCACTGCAGAGAAGGGTTGTTTTGTGGTTTACACGACAGATCGCACACGCTTTGCTTTTCCGATAAGTTATCTGAGCAACACTGTTTTCCAAGAGCTCTTGAAGATATCTGAAGAAGAGTTTGGCCTCTCCACGGAAGGACCAATCACATTGTCATTCGATTCGGTTTTCTTAGAGTATCTAATCAAATTGATCGAAAGACCAATGGATGGAGATACAGAAAACGCTCTGTTGATGTCAATCTCTAGTGCTAAGTGTTCTTTACAATGTTCTTTTCAACAAGAACATAGTACTCAACAATTGCTTGTATTTTAGAGTTTCTAGAGGGAATGAAGATTCTTTTGCAAAGATTCAGACATATTTTTACTTAAAACAAAACAAAAATCACCATTGTTCTCTGTTTGAAAAGGGACAACTACAAGAACAACACAGTACTAGTACTCAACAAATACTTGTATTTTAGAGAATTAGAGTGTAGACCATTTTTTCTTTGTATTAGATAGACAGATCATTTGAAAAATACAAACAACTATTTTTCTCTATCTCTCTCTCTCTCTCTTATAGATTGTCTCATCTAAATTAACTTCAATGTCACATGTTCTCACAGTTTCAACCTAAGGTCTTAAGAGAAATCTTTGAGCCATTTCACTAAAACATGCTCCTATACTAAGGTCTTTAGTTTTTTTTCTCCTGGCCAGAAAATTTATGAGCCTATACATGCTCCTCTTCATCCTTGCTTCATCAGCACATGTCTTTTTTGTATCTAATTGATCTTTAATCCTAACCATATTTGTTGTCCTTGATTTCACGAGAAGATTTGTTGTCCCCTGAATGATAAGTACTTGATATATTATTTTTGTTACAATGTTCTTTGCAACAACAAGAACAACAAAATAGTACTACTCAACAAATGCTTGTATTTTAGAGAATTAGAGTGTAGGAATTTCTTTGTTTGTAAAGATTCTTTTTTTAATTTGTAAAGATTTAAATGTATTCAATAGACAGATCATTCCATAGATACAAACTTCTACTTTTGTCTCTCTCTTTTAGAGTCTCATTTAACTTCAATATCACTTCTTGTCACAGTTTCATCAAGAGGTCTAACGAACAATTTGTGGGCCATTTCACTGAAACAAATCTACTCTAATACTTCCTAGCAAGAAAAATTGGTGCAGCGTCGTAAAACTTCTTGCACTATTGAGTTCCCTTACATTAACCATCTCAAACAAGAAATCTCTAAAAAGGCACACATAGATTGGACAACAACATGTCCTGTGTATGATCTGAAATATGAGATATTAGCAAGAATTATTGATTCACTGTCTTTTTCATAGCAATAAAATCAGAGGACCTACAAGTTCTACATATTTCATTCACTAGCACATGTCTATGTGTTTAAATTTAATTGTAATACTATTTGTATAAGACTCATACCCACATCCACATGGTCATGTCATTTCAGGAAAGGTTTTCAATCCACAATTTGATGAGCAGACAAGATTGGTTACTAACTTTAGACCCCATATGATCACAAACAACAAAGACAGAAGCATGTAATGTGACTGGTATAGTTTCTCTTAAATTTTTCTTATTTCTAATAGTTTCTCCTTATATATAATCAAACAAGCTTATTGGATTCTTCATCAACCAAAACTTGCATTCAAGAGTTATTCAACACAACTTACAAATCTCTTCCACTTTCCAATCTAAAAGAACTTTCTTGAATATAATGATGAATACAAAGAAGCTCATGAAGATGGCCTGGAAATGGCAACAGAGAGCAGCCTTAAGCAGGAAAAGAATCTCATTTCAGAGATCAATTGCTACTACTAGCAGGTCAACCGCTGCAGAGAAGGGCTGTTTTGTGGTTTACACATCTGATAAAATCCGCTTTGCTTTCCCGATAAGTTACCTGAACAACTCTGTTTTCCAAGAGCTCTTGAAGTTATCTGAAGAAGAGTTTGGTCTCTCCACGGAAGGACCAATCACCTTGCCATTCGATTCGGTTTTCTTGAAGTATCTCATCAATTTGATCCAACGGCGAATAGACGGAGACACAGAAAAGGCTTTGCTAATGTCAATCTCCAGTGCAAGATGTTCTTTACATTGTTCTTTGCAACAACAAGAATATAGTACACAACAGTTGCTTGTATAGTAGAGAACTAGAGTGTAGCAATTTCTGTGTTTGTAAATATTCCACTGTATCAGATTAGACAGATTATTTTAGAAATACAAACCATTATTTATGTCTCATCAAAATCAACGTTTATTGTAAACAAAGAAAAATAAGATAACTTTGACATCACTAGTTGTGACAGTTTACTCAAACTGTTTTACTCTAAAACTTAAAGTCATAAAAATGATGCATTGGCTAAAACTTTCATTCATTGCAATTCATGAATCATTTGGAAGTAATACAAGACATGAGAAGTTTGTATAATCTAAGCTTAATCTAATGAAATGTGGAATTTTAGCAGGAATAGTTGTCTCAATTTCTTTTTTTCCTGGCAAGAAAATCTAAGGACCTATGTGCTCTTCATTTTTGCTTCACCGTCACATGGCTTTCTTTGTATCTTTCTATCTGATCATTAATTTTTATCAGATTTGTTGTCCACTTAATAAGTACAACACGTCTAAAAAATTTGTGACTCACATTTGCTTAAGCTGATGGACCCTTATCCTAACAAATAAAGCTGTATAGAGTTTGGTATTTTTGGCTTCTCTTGTATAACGTAAAAACAGCCTCTTGTATTCTTCATCAAGGTCTCAGTACCTAAATCTTGTCCTATAAATGTGCATATAGGATTCATACCCACATGATCATGTCTTCTCACCATAAATTGCATAGCCCACAAGTTGTTAAGCAGACATAATTTATTACCAACTTGGGACCCTTATTGATCACATAGAGTAGGACATAAGCATGTGTTGTGTCTGGTTAGGTTCCTCAAAAGCTTGTTACAAAGCCTATCTAATAGTTTCTCCTTCTATATAATGAAAGAAGCTTATTGTATTCTTCATCAACCAGAGAACTTTCATTCAAAGAGCTATACAAACAGAACTCACAACTCTGTTTTCCAAGAGCTCTTGAAGTTATCTGAAGAAGAGTTTGGTCTCTCCACGGAAGGACCAATCACCTTGCCATTCGATTCGGTTTTCTTGAAGTATCTCATCAATTTGATCCAACGGCGAATAGACGGAGACACAGAAAAGGCTTTGCTAATGTCAATCTCCAGTGCAAGATGTTCTTTACATTGTTCTTTGCAACAACAAGAATATAGTACACAACAGTTGCTTGTATAGTAGAGAACTAGAGTGTAGCAATTTCTGTGTTTGTAAATATTCCACTGTATCAGATTAGACAGATTATTTTAGAAATACAAACCATTATTTATGTCTCATCAAAATCAACGTTTATTGTAAACAAAGAAAAATAAGATAACTTTGACATCACTAGTTGTGACAGTTTACTCAAACTGTTTTACTCTAAAACTTAAAGTCATAAAAATGATGCATTGGCTAAAACTTTCATTCATTGCAATTCATGAATCATTTGGAAGTAATACAAGACATGAGAAGTTTGTATAATCTAAGCTTAATCTAATGAAATGTGGAATTTTAGCAGGAATAGTTGTCTCAATTTCTTTTTTTCCTGGCAAGAAAATCTAAGGACCTATGTGCTCTTCATTTTTGCTTCACCGTCACATGGCTTTCTTTGTATCTTTCTATCTGATCATTAATTTTTATCAGATTTGTTGTCCACTTAATAAGTACAACACGTCTAAAAAATTTGTGACTCACATTTGCTTAAGCTGATGGACCCTTATCCTAACAAATAAAGCTGTATAGAGTTTGGTATTTTTGGCTTCTCTTGTATAACGTAAAAACAGCCTCTTGTATTCTTCATCAAGGTCTCAGTACCTAAATCTTGTCCTATAAATGTGCATATAGGATTCATACCCACATGATCATGTCTTCTCACCATAAATTGCATAGCCCACAAGTTGTTAAGCAGACATAATTTATTACCAACTTGGGACCCTTATTGATCACATAGAGTAGGACATAAGCATGTGTTGTGTCTGGTTAGGTTCCTCAAAAGCTTGTTACAAAGCCTATCTAATAGTTTCTCCTTCTATATAATGAAAGAAGCTTATTGTATTCTTCATCAACCAGAGAACTTTCATTCAAAGAGCTATACAAACAGAACTCACAAATCTATTCTTTATCTTTCTCCGCCTTGCTTTCCAATCTCAAGCTTTTCCTAGAAAATGATGATAAACGCAAAGAAGCTCATGAAGATGGCCAAGAAATGGCAACAAAGAGCAGCCTTAAGCAGGAAAAGAATCTCATTTCAGAGATCAAGTGCTACTACTAGTAGCTCAACTGCTATAGAGAAGGGTTGTTTTGTGGTTTACACGGCGGATAAAATCCGCTTTGCTTTTCCAATAAGTTACCTGAGAAACTCTATCGTCCAAGAGCTCTTGAAAGTATCTGAAGAAGAGTTCGGTCTCCCGACGGAAGGACCAATCACATTGCCATTCGATTCGGCTTTCTTAGAGTATCTCATCAAATTGATCCAACGACGAATGGATGAAGATACAGAAAAGGCTATTTTATTGTCAATATCTACATCTAGATGTTCTTTACAATCTTCTCTACCACAACAGAGTAATATTACTCAACAATTGATTGTATTTTAGAGTTTATAGTGGATTAGATAGGCAGATCATTTCAGAAATACAAACTATTCTTATTTTGTCTCTCTTTAAAGTGGTCTCATAAAAAAATTTCCTTTTAAAAGGATCTAAAACCCATCTAACTTCAAAAGTCACGGTTTCGTATAAATCTCCAAACCATTGTAATGAAAAAGTTTCATCAACTGTAAAGGCACACAAGAACAGGAGATGTTCTTATGATATGAATCTAATTAATTTTCAACCATGAGATATTAAATGCTTGTCACTACTAGAAGACAGAAACAAATATGATTTCAATATTTAGTTTTATCTACTCTCCACCAAAGCATATTTCAATTTTTTCAGTTTTAAAAATTGGCTAGGTCAACTCAAAGTGGGGGTTTTCTGACATAAGAAAAACTTGAGGGTTTATTTGGCGAAATACCCATACTTGAAGGTTTCTTTGGTGAGATACCCATTTTCCCGCTAAACGTCTTAAGCTTTCGTAAAGCTTGTCGATTGGGATCAATGTCAGCAATTTCAATGTAAAATTAGGGGTTTTTTTTTTTTTTCATTTTTGCCTTGACTCCATTTCACATATTTTAGGGTTCTGAGACTTTTCTTATGGTTCCTTGAACTTGATCGAGCTTCGTTTCTTCTCGTCGAGCTTCTGCTTCTGGGTATGTTGTTGACGGCTTCGATTTATTAATGTAATTGTGCATTGTTCACAAATTTATTGTCTCTGAAACAGTAAGCACTAGGTCTTAGGATTTGGTTAATCACAATGTCAGTACTTTAGATTTTGGGATTATGAGTTCTTATCGGTTCCTTGACTAGTTTGTGTGTTTTAATCTGAAGAGGGTTACTATGGATTGCAACAAAAAAGAGGAGGCTGCTGCTGCTGCTAGGGTGAAAAAACTAGCAGATCCAGACAAAGCCAAACATAGGAGATTTGATGTAGCTGGAGCTAATAAGCGGAGGAGGCCGTTGAGGCAAAAGCAGCAGGATTCTTCCGCTGAGCTTAGGAGAAGCTCCTCTGAAACGGAAGAAAGGGCTAAAGACCTTAAAGCAGCAGCTGCAGCAGAGACTGAACCAAGTGATTACAATGTAAGATCTGTTAGGTTTAGGCAGGAGTTTCAAGGTAAAGAAAAGGAACTATACATGCTTAAAAATCAGATTGAGTCAGAGGAAAAGACAGAAATGAAAGATGAGAACTTTCTTGAATATTACAATTATCGGTTCCACTTTCCAATCTAAAAGAACTTTCTTGAATATAATGATGAATACAAAGAAGCTCATGAAGATGGCCAGGAAATGGCAACAGAGAGCAGCCTTAAGCAGGAAAAGAATCTCATTTCAGAGATCAATTGCTACTACTAGCAGGTCAACCGCTGCAGAGAAGGGCTGTTTTGTGGTTTACACATCTGATAAAATCCGCTTTGCTTTCCCGATAAGTTACCTGAACAACTCTGTTTTCCAAGAGCTCTTGAAGTTATCTGAAGAAGAGTTTGGTCTCTCCACGGAAGGACCAATCACCTTGCCATTCGATTCGGTTTTCTTGGAGTATCTTATCAAATTGATCGAAAGACCAATGTATGGAGATACAGAAAACGCTCTGTTGATGTCAATCTCTAGTGCTAAGTGTTCTTTACAATGTTCTTTTCAACAAGAACATAGTACTCAACAATTGCTTGTATTTTAGAGTTTCTAGAGGGAATGAAGATTCTTTTGCAAAGATTCAGACATATTTTTACTTAATACAAAACAAAAATCACCATTGTTCTCTGTTTGAAAAGGGACAACTGCATTTGAACAACAACAAAATCCACAATTTAACCTTTTCGCAAATGTTGGATTTTCTATTTTTTTATTTTTGTTAAAGGAAATTCTGATATTTATTTAAAATCATCGAGAATTATTCAAGAATAAATACCATGTCCCAATTGGATAAAAAGCTAAATTAGGAGACATAAAACTGCTAAAGAATCTAACTTTTGTCTTCTGTAAGAACATCTTAAAAAACTCATGAAAATTGGACAATGCTTTCTACATGTACAAAGAGCAAAGCCAAGAATCTTGAGTTTAATAAAAACTGCCTTAAACTTGAAGCTATGCTATGAACTTTACAACTCCCTAATCGACCTTTCTTATATTACCAGCAGCCTTAACAAGAAAAGAACAATACGAGTTAGTATATAAAGTAGCTTCATTATGCCCCATTCCAAACATAAGAACAAACTTAAGTTTCCTCATTCTTCTTTCTTCTCTCTTCCTCCGGCTTTCGTAGTTTTTCAAAAGGCGAAATGGCGGGTGAGCAAATGAAATCTGTTGCTTCTGCACTTCTGGTGTTGAACTTCTGCATGTATGTGATCGTTCTAGGCATTGGAGGATGGGCCATGAACCGAGCCATCGACCATGGATTTGAAGTCGGTAAGAACTTGATCGAAATTAAGATTAATCTCAAACTATGATTGGTTGGTTATCGATTATGAATCCTGACTGTTTCTCGATATGCTTTTGGCACAAACTATTTGTTCTCGTTATTGTTGAACTTCTAACATTTCGGGTTCTTGTGTAAACAAATTTGTGCAGGCCCTAATTTAAATCTTCCAGCACATTTCTCCCCAATTTATTTCCCGATGGGAAACGCAGCCACAGGGTTCTTTGTGATATTCACGTTGCTGGCAGGAGTGGTTGGTGCGGCTTCCACAATCTCGGGTCTTAGCCACATTCGTTCATGGACCGTGGGAAGCTTACCAGCTGCAGCCACAGCTGCAACTATTGCCTGGACCCTCACAGTCCTTGCCATGGGGTAATATAAATTTAGAAACCTCTCTTGTTTCACAAGCAAACACATCATGTTTTAAGACATCGATGGTAAGACTAACCATTCTTTCTTCAACAGATTCGCTTGGAAGGAAATTGAGCTTCAAGGGAGAAATGCAAAACTGGTGAGACTTTTCTCTATTCTTGAATCTTATAGATTCAGTTTTGGAAAACTCAGAATTATTGGCTTCATGTCCCTCCCCTTTTCTATGTCTTCTTCTCTGTAGAGAACCATGGAGGCGTTCTTGATCATACTCTCAGTCACACAGCTTCTTTACATTGCCGCGGTTCACGGCGTGAGGAGACCTTAAGGAATCATGGGCTTTTGGGTTTCTTTTCTTCCATTCGTGTCAATCATCCAAAACTTGGGATTGAGTGTGTGTGAGTATTTGTGTTTGTGTGTGTGTGATTCTAAATTCATAGGAAGCTTAAGATTAATTCATGCATTCTTTATGTACAAAAGGATCAGAGCTTGTTTTGTGCGTGTCACTTTGTGTTCATGGAATAAAATCAAACTTTGAAGCTTGGTTTCGTAATTCTAAACATATCTAATGAACTACGGAAAGAAGATAGTAGATAGAAAAAATATAACTATATTTAGTCTCATGAATCTAAAATCCATATAATGAAGACTGTATTTCAAATAAAAAAAAGAAAAAAGAAAAAGAAATTTTACCCTATTAAGGATGTTTGGTCTTGTTCGTATGTCGGTAAAAGCTGCCCACATTATTATCTATCAAAGACATGATGTACATAGAAGAGTGTACGGACCTAAATCCTGTTTTTTTTTGGGTAGTCTTTTAAGCTTTGGCTGTCAAGCGCATTCACCTTTATGTAGCTCCGGCTCTTCTGCAGCACAATGCAGAGAAGGCATGTTAATGAGACAGGTTTAACATAATAAATAGATAATGTTGTTAAACATTCATACAAGAACAACAATAGGATTTGATCCCTGAGTTAGAATGGAGAGAAACTAAGAGTCTGATTCTTTTACTTGTGGGAAGATGTTAATAGGTGAGTTTAGGCTAACTGCTATTTAGACAAGATTTTGTGGCAACCCAAATAAACAACATCAAGGTAGCTAATAGCAATCAAGACTTGCCAACAAGCAAAACGAGAAGCTATACTTGAGGGAAATTATTTTATTCATGAACACAATCAAATTTTTGAAGAGCAGAATGATGTGCGAGGCACAATTATGCATCAGAACATGAACTTCAGATTCCTGCGAGACTATATTTTTGTTGTAGCTCAAACGAAATTGCTCGTCGTTCAATAATCAAGCATGATTTGTGTTGTTAGATAGCTTCAAACCAGTTTCAGTAGCTACTATAGAAGTACAAGACTCTCGGAGAACAGTTTTAAAGAGGATAAACTTACTGAAACTCTGAGCTAAACAATCTACTCAAGAGCTATTCACAATCCAAGAATCTAACTCCATGGACCCTCTTAACCATACAATCTAAATGTTTAGAGACTTAAGTGAAGTGGTTTCAGTGATATATTAAAGGAATTCAAGGAAACAAATTGTAGGCCATGGGAGTTCTTAGTAATCAGGAGCCTCAACCAGATAAAGTATATCTACCAAGAATCATCAACCCAGACTAACCTGTGTTTATCTATCAGATCCTGTCATAGCATCAAACAACCCGCAGCAGCTTAGCCATGAAGTCCTTTGGACAACTGGTGGACCAGGCAGCAAAAGACGCTGCATACATTCAGAAGATTCAGCCAACTGAAAAGAGACAAAAACACATGTACATGATGCAAAAAGAAGATAGAGATGCTACCTTTTCCTCAGAGGATACTGGAACTTCAGATTTTCTTACGCTCTCTATTTTTTTGCTTGTTTCAGCGGCAGATCTTGGAAGAGTAACCACCAACTTACTATTATTGTTTTCCAGTCCCGGAAATGGAAGATACTCATTGTTTTTCTCAGACTTATTTTTGACCAAGTTTGAGTGTGTTGAGGTCTCAACATGCTCACTCTTTTCAGAAGTCACTGCTTTGGAGAGAGGAACCACAGGTTTGACAGACTCAACAATACTTATCTGGTTATCCGTTTCTCTTCCAACCGCAGTAGCATTGCCACTTTGCGGTCCTAGTCCCTGAGTAACATCAGCATCTCCAGATATCTCTTTAGCAGCACCTTTAACCATAGGAGACGATAGAACAGGAGATGAATCTTTTTTCCCAAATTCATCATTTCCTTGAGAACCAGGGGAACTCAAACTGCTATCACTTCCCCTCCCATCCTGGCTTCCATGTTCATAATTTCCTGAGATGTTTTTTTGTTAAATTTAAAGATCAAACAACTAAGCAAACGAATAAGACTCTCTCTTCCAAAATAACTGAAAATAACGATAGGAGAAAACAATCCAGCACTACATCAGTCCAACAAAGTCTTGCTAAAGTCATGAGTGAAGCATTCTTTCGCCAGTAAGTTGAAAGATGCTAGCTCAAAACAGATATCCAAAGAATGCTAAAGAACCAGTGAGATGAGACTAGAGTGATACGAGCCAAAAAGCAAAAGTTATCGAGCAGTAACCAAACAGATCTCTCTATACACCAACCATGAAATGGTTAATTCTAGGCGATAACTTGCGGAAACTATACTAAAATCCCTCAACACCATAGAAGACAAATCAATCGACCAAACAAGAACAAATCCTCAAACACCAAAAATCGAGCATGAATATACCATGAAGATTATCGCCATTGAAGCCCTTATTGTTCGTACTAGCTCCAATCGCTTCTTGCTGCTTCTTCTTCTTCAACGCCTTTCTCTTCTTCGCACCGGACGGCATGATCGATCGGAATAATCGAATTCGTCGCCCCGAAATGAAACTGTTTCTTCAATTCAAATTTCAAATTTTGTCTTGTTGTCCAGTGTGAGTTGGTATGTGTGTGTGGTCAGTGTGGACTGCGTTTTCCTTTTTGTCTCTATGCTGGGCAAAACCAGAATCTCCCATACAGGAAAGAGATAAGGAGTCTTATTTATTGATTCCTCCTTTTTTTTTTTTTTTTTTTTAATTTTAAGTCAACCTGCCTTTTAAATTTATTTTATATTCAACAACAATACTTTTCTATATCTAATCAATTTCCACATTAGAAGATTATACAATGAACACAACAAAAATTACAGTATAATCTTTTGCCACCTTTAACAATTTTAGAACCACATGGTTTCAAATCCGAGTCAATGCATTATGCCAACGATAAAATAACTAAATAATAGAAATTGTCCATTTAAAAAAAAAACATTTGTAAACTATAAACAGAATATCCTATTTGTGATGGTTTAAATTTTTAGTTTATAAACACTAATCCGTTGACCAAAAAAAAAAACACTAATCCATAGAGTGAAAAGATAGCAAATGATGTAAACACTTTTAAGCAAGAAGACTTTGTCAGTAGAGAGACTAGTAGAGAGAAGACAAAACGCCTCTGTAAAGAGCACAATCATGGCTTACCACAAACTTAAGTTACGACAGAAAAACGTGAAACCCACCTGCCAAAAATTTAAAATCATAGCTACAAAAGAGAACCCACCTGAGGCATAGAGCATCACAGACCAGTTCTTGTCTCTCTTCTTTCTCTCAGAACTTGCTTTCGCTTTAATAACACAAGATGAGAGCCACAGCTTCACTAGTTACATTTAATCAGAAGATTATGCAGCGTTGTAAGAACCTCCTGATAAGAATCACCAAGAGATGTCCCAGACGCCATTACCGGCATTTGAAACTTCAGAAAGCTTCTTCTTCTTCTTCATCATTCTTCCTCTCCTTCCAAAAGAATAAGCAGAAGAAGGAAAAGATGAATCGACTTAACGAACTCAGGAGTTTCTCGGATGCCGTCAGTGAAAGGAAGGCATCAAATCCTGAATCACGAAAAAAAGTATTCTTATCTAGTCTCACGCCGTCTTGGCTTTGTCAAGGTAAGCCTCATTCACAAGAAGTCTCACAAGGTCATGATCCACCTAGAGACAGCACAAGCGCATTCCTTCCATGACTCAAAAAGTTAAAAACAACGCGAGATCATATGTATTGCTTTCAATTTGATTATGTGGATGTTGTATATCTCATTATCGTGGTTTTCAACACTAAGACCCTAATCTGACTTCCTCCGGATGAATTATGAATGCAAAATAAATTCTTTGTAGTGCAGGATCTTAATAGATTGAAGTGTGTGAATCAAAAATCTATCATAAAGACTTTGTTTTAGACTCAGAATTGATTATAGTTCAAGAATCCAAATAATTTCCAAACGGAAGAGAAGATAGACATCAAATATTTTATACATCTATCCTACAAGCACGGACCAATGGCTTCATTCCCTAACCCAACCTGGGGCATAACACATCTCAACTCACCGGTTCCAACCAGGTGAATACCCTTGGATCAGTTCTTGGCAACATCCCAACTGAATGATGACCTATAACATCAGGGGAAAAGAATGCAAGATAAGAAAATGTTCTCAACAAAGAAAATGATTACAGAACAAAGCAAAACCAAAACAAGGTAACACACTTTATGCAGCAGCGAAAACAAACTGAGTATAGAATAGAAGACAAAACTTGAGGCCTATAGAAGCATTAGATTCTCAACTTTAATGCTTCCTATCAATTCTACTAGCGACCTTAGATTTAGACTCAGACTTAGCCACGCCGCATTACTTCATCATAAGTACAAATGGCTATTTAAGCTAAGCTGTTGTGATATGGCAAACCATTACATTACATATAAAGCCTAAGAATCAAGAAGAAAAAATGAATATCATCAAAGGCTCATACTCGTGAAGAACTGAGAAGACATAAGGACCTAAGATCAACCATAATTTTAAATTAAATATGCCCTTTTTAAAATTGCATTTACATATTTGCAGTCACGGTTTCCAGTTAATCACAAAATCAAGCGTATTCCAGTAATCATCCGAATCAATACCTCCCAAAAGAAGAGGACAAAATCACCAACCCAAACCTTCGTCATTCACATTTCTAAAAACTAAAATGAATGATTTTGTAGAATATACAAGGCTAAAACCCTAACAATCGAGCAGCCCACATAGATAAACGACCGAGCAGCATCAAAGCAGAGAATTAGAAAACACCCAAGACAACGCAACCAAAATTGAGATCAGAACCCACATTACACGATCGATTTAAGATAACTCTAGAATAGCAAATCTTACCATTTCCAAGGAATCTATTCGAGCTTGAAAGAAGTGAAGCCATGGGACGTAGTAACTATGCAAATAGATCCAGTATTGGCAACTAGAAGATACTCTTAAACCCTAAGTGAGGAGAGAGAGAGAGAGATTTAGAGAGCTTAGGAGAAAACGAAAGCGCACAGATATCAATGAAAGAGAGAGAGAGAAAGAGAGACTTGTTGCCGTTACGCGAGTCCAAGGTCTCTCTTTGTTTTTGTCGTTGTTTTATTCCAAAATAAAAATTATTATTATAAAAAAAAACCCGCGCATTTGAGGTTTGGCCTTTTAATGGGCCTGATGGACTAACACTGGGCTTTATATTAGAGACGAGTGACCACTCTCTCTCTCTCATCTCCGTCTGTAACTGGGAACGGACTCGACGGAGTGAAGCGAACGGGAAAGTAACTAACTGATTGAGCGAGCGAGCCGAGAGAGAAAATGGTGGTTGAAGATTCTTCAGTATCGACGATTATGGCCACAGAGAACATTGATCCTAACACCACGACGAACCCTAGCCTTAAAGAGAAGCATGTTCCGGCGATTAAGGGGGCTATCTCCGGCGTCGAGGAAGGTCCTTCGAATGAGAAAAACAGCAGCGACAACGCGTCAAAGAAATCAACGATCTTAATCCAGAAATCGCACTTCTTCCAGAATTCTTGGACATTTTGGTTCGATAATCCTTGCTCGAAATCGAATCAAGTCACATGGGGAAGCTCTTTGAGATCTTTGTATACATTCGCTTCTATCGAGGAGTTCTGGAGGTGAGATCTCTCTCTTTCTTGTCAATCTCATTGTTATTTTCTTTTGTTTACGAGAGCAAATCTAAGCTCTAGGGAATTTGAATGGATTTGGTGATTTCTGCTGCCGATCTCTTTTGTTTGATGGTTACTGATCTTAAATTTGTCAAGTTTAGTACAGAAACGTTGCTTTCATGGATTTTCTCAAGTATTGTATTGGAAAATGCTTACTTTGTATCTGTACATGTACTCTAGTCTTTACTTAGGAGTAAACATCAGAAATATTGATCAGCTTCTTGATTGTTTCCGTTTAACAACAAGCTAGTTTGGTTTTTGTGTGCCTTCTTTTTCTGCTTTTTTAGGTTCCTTATTCCCCTGTCATGGATAAGTTTAAACTCGTTAACTACTTGATGCAGTCTTTACAATAACATCCATCCTCCAACCAAGTGGGTTCCAGGGGCGGATCTTTACTGCTTCAAACATAAGATTGAACCAAAATGGGAAGATCCTATCTGTGCCAATGGAGGAAAATGGACTATGATGTTCCCTAAAGCTACACTAGAATCCAATTGGCTTAACACGGTATTTGTAACTTTCAGGAGTTTATTGTAGTTTTTCCCATTGGCCATGCTGCTTGTTGGATGCATCTTGTGATGTTTTTATATCCTTGTTTTAGTTACTTGCGTTAGTTGGTGAGCAATTTGACCACGGAGATGAGATTTGCGGGGCAGTTTTGAACTTCAGAGCGAGAGGGGACAGGATCTCTCTATGGACAAAGAACGCTGCAGATGAGGATGCTCAGGTAAATCATGGATGTTTATAATGTATAAATTCCTGTGGTGGTAATCAAAAATACGTGTTCTTGAGGAAACATAACATGTAGTTAGTGAACACTGAGGATCTTTGTTTTGTTTGGGGGAACTGATATCTTATTGCGGTGTTTACTGCAGCGAAGCATTGGGAAGCAGTGGAAGGAACTTCTTGGCTACAATGGCATAATCGGATTTATAGTTCACGTATATTTCTGCAACATCTTTGTGTTCTCCTAAATTACATTGGTTCGTGCTATTGTGACTTATCCAATTTGTTTTTCAGGAGGATGCCAAGACTCTTGATCGTGATGCTAAACATAGATATGCTGTATGAGAGTCACAATATTACTTGTCAGCTTCGCCAGGATAAAAGAGAAGACTTAAGGGGAAGTCATATGATCTCTAGTTGCTTCTGATCTATCTTTACTGTAAAAAGATGCACGTTTAGTTCTCATTTTCAACTATCAGAATTGGTGAAACGGGTTTGTTTCAAATGTACATGATTTCGTAATTTTCTTAGTGATATAAAGAAATAGAAATTTCGAAATTAAATTTCTTGAGTTAATCATTTATCACGATTACAAATTTTCTAAAATATTATTTGGATTCTTAATTGTTAGTTTGAATTTTTCTTATAACCCATAACAGAGTAGCTGCTGGAGAAAATTATATCCATAAAATTAATAATCCCCGCCAATTAAAAGATCAAGATGCAAATATATTTTATTTCGTGTGAAAACAGAAAACTGACGAGTCGTTAATTATGCATTAAAAAACCATTCTTTGATTTGATTTTCAAAGATTAGTGATATGTCATGGTTTTTACCCACTTTTAACCATGATATAAGTCTTTTTTGTTGTGTCTTTTCAGTAGTTTTAGAGTTTTTTATGTTCTTTTCAAGCTATAGGCACATGTGGAGCTAATTGGAGGATTTGGAAGCTTTTGAAGCAATCTGGAGTTGAAGCCGTTCGGGAACAAGCTCAGCATCGATCGACACTAAGTAGCATCGATCGACACCATTTATTTGGGAGAGACACGATCCAAAACCCTAGCATCGATCGATACCATTTACGGTATCGGTCGATGCCAGTGACCAGAACGCGAAACAAACCCAAAGATAATCCAGAAGTTTTCCTTATTTTTCGAGATAACTCCAAAACGTGTTTTGACTATATAATTAGGTTTTAGAGCCTCCAGAAAGACACCTTGTGATTTCTGGAGATAGAGTTTTCTGCAATTGAGTTTTTGGAGAAGAAACCTTGAATCTCTTTGTATTCTTACTCTATTTCATTTTATTATATGATATCTATTCTATTCATGATGTTTATTGCATTCACCATGTCTGAGTAGATTCCCTGTTAGGATTAGGGTTGCTTAAGGGTATTTGATGAATTATTAGATCTGAATTAATTGTTAGGGAATAATCTATAGAGCTCTTCACCTAGACTTGAGATTAATGCTTATTCTAGCCTCGCGAACTAGAATCTGATGTTAGGTTGTTTGATTGGCACAAAAGTGTGATTGATTGCCTGATCTAGTGTTTGGTGAGCAAAAGCCCTATTCGCAAAGAAATTTGGTTTAGGTATTTTGTGAACAATTGAACTTGACCATTAATGCTTGTTTAAATTCATAGAATTTGCAAAGAAATTTGGAATTCTAGGTTTAGGCATAGATAGTTTTCGCAACAACAGTTGGTTTACTTTACATCTGTGTTTCAAGTTTGAGAGCGGAACTTAATTTATTCCTGACAATTGATTTGATTTGATAATTTTGATTTGCCTGCAAGTTTCTCAAAGCCTAGCGTTTTCCTCCACTGAATTACTACCTGTTTTAATTGTTTTGTTATTCTTAATTTCATCTATTTTGCTTAGCTTAATTCATATTCTAGAATCTATTGAGTGTTATCTTGAGTCCTTGTGGATTGACCCCTAAAATACTATAGCGACTGCTTAGATACTTTAGGATATTAGATTTGAGCACATCAATGAGCAGTTAGAAAACAAAAGCTGAATAGGAGACAAAGATCAAAGAAAGAAGTCGGAGAAAACAGTCGAAGAAACTGATACGAGAAACTTACTCTCAGCTTTAATGGCAGACGCTCGAGATAATCAGAAAGAAGCTGAGAGGAGAAGCAATGAAACAGAGTCGAGACCCATTGAAGAACCAAAGGTAAACAAGAAACTTACTATGTTCTTTGTTGTAGATTATAATGATGTAACCAGAGTCGATTAGAACTTTGAGCTGAATAGGAAACAGAGGGTTACGAGACCACCAAAGAGAACTTTCAGATGATTCCTTTGAACACAAGAAACTGATATACGTGTTGGGAAGATTTAGGTTATAGTTTAATTATAATATGCTTCGGAAAAGTAATATAAACGATTGCAATACTTTAGTATAAATATTAACAAATCAATATTCTTGTATGCTCAAATTTGTGCCCTATTTTTTTACTAAGAGAAAAATAAATAGGTAAAAAAGTTATAAGTTCATTTTGATAAGTGCATGCTACGTTGATTTGTATCAAATGTACATGATTTCGTGATTTTCTTAGTGATATAATGAAAACGAAATTTCGAAATTAAATTTCTTAAGTTTAGCATTTATTATCACAATTACATATTTTCTAAAATATTATTTGGAGCTTAGTTGTTGGCTTGAATTTTTCTTTCGTGTTAAAACTGAAAACTAGCGAGTCATTAATTATGCATAGAAGCTGAATAAGAGACAAAGATTGATGTAAGAAGTCGGAGAAGGCAGACGAAGAAACTGATACGAGAACTTACTCTCAACTTTAATGGCCGACGCTCGAGATAATCAGGAAGAAGCTGAGAGAAGTAGCGATGAAACAGAGTCGAGACCCATTGAAGAACCAAAGGTAAACAAGAAACTTACTCTGTTCTTTGCAGTGGACTATTATGATGTAACCATAGTCGATACGAATGAATTTCTCAGGTGTTTAGAGACTTGGCATCTAGAACAAACAAAATAAGTCCGATGTATTATAACAGCGAGTCACACGGAAAGATATGACAATGTCTGCAACGATACAAACGATTTGAGATGCAGAAGAGAAGCCATGAAACAGAGTCGAGATCTATTGTGGTAAACAAGAAACCGAACAAGAACTTACTCTGCTAATCCAAACTAACGATGTTCTTACTGTAACTTGTTATTTGATTTGGCGTTTTAATTTGGTTTACTTAGATTGGTCCTTAGGTACCAACTCTGATATGAGGCTGAGTTATTCAGGGATAAGGTGTGATGAGAGCACTGATGGTATACAGACAAAAGAGCCAAAATCCTTGCCCGAGAAGAAGGTAAAGAAACGAAATAAGAAACAAGAGTGGATGCAAATTTCTCAGGAGAAAGATGATGCAGACTCAGACGCGCGAGAGAATCTGAAACAACAACAGAGAGTGAGTGATGTTGAGATGGCGGAGGAGAAGCCATGAAACAGATTCGAGATTCTGGCATCAAAAGAAGGTAAAGAAACTGAACAAGAACTTACTCTCTTCTTTCTGTGGATTATTATGATGGCAACCAGAGTCGATACAGATTTCTCAGGATAAAGAAGACTCGGGTTTGAGGATAAACGAAGCGGGTCAGACTCGTAATTACAAGGACTCTAACGCAGACACGCGAGGGAATCTACAACAAAACAGACGACTGAGAGATGTGGATTTGCAGAGGAGACGCCGTGAAACAGAGTCAAGATTCAGACACCAGGAGACAGTAAAGAAACTAACTTCTTACAGGAGAGGGTATGCTTTGTTTGGTTTAACGTGTTCCTTTGATTTTGATTCTCAGCATAGATCTCCGGATAGGAGAGAGATTGAATGGAGGTTTTAAAAGAGAAGTCCGGATTGGAAAGGGAGTGAATCCAGATTTAGATTTGATGAAAGAGCTCCGGATTGGAGAGAGAATGACTCGAGATGGAGGTTTTATGAGAGAACTCCTAATTGGAGATGAGGTTGCATGCCAATTTGTAAGGTGCAAAAGTAACACAACTTATTTTTAGTTTTGTAACTTCATCTTAGGAATCTCTTACCTGGTAAGTCTTTACTTGATTTGCAAGAAACTTGTTTATTATTAACTTCTTTCATAATGCGATTCGTTGCAGTATTTTGTGGAAGGGTATTGTAAGTTGGGCTCATTTTGTGAATTTCAACACATAGAGGACAGGGATGGTGCATCACCTATGTATCAGGTAATTTCATAAAATGTCTCTTCTCCAAGGTGAGAAGCCATCTCCATAATAATTTGACGTATGATTTTGATTCTTAGGCTAGATCTCCGGATTGGAGAGCCAGTGAATCCGAAAGGAGATTTGAAGTAGTGTATTCAGGAATCAGGCCAGATAAGAGGGTAGCTTAACTAAAATATCTTCTTCTTTTTTTGTTTTGTTTTGGTAACTAGTTAATAACTAAACTAAAACGTGCGATCTTTCTTTCTTTCTTTACTGTTCATTCTCAGTCCAAAGTTAGTCCAATTTTCCCTATTTTCAATCTTGTATGCTCAAATTTGTTTTTCTTGTTCCCTATTTTCTACAAAATGATTAGTAATGATTTTTTTTCCCTATCACTTATGATTTTTATTGTTCCCTACAAAATGATTAGTATGAACTTATGATTTTTACTGTTCATTTCCCTATTTTCTACAAAAAAAATCTTTACTGTTCATTCTCAGTCCAAAGTTCTGATTTTTTTTTTCCAGATCTTTTCTGGATCGTTCCAATTTTATCAGATGTCCCTGAAAGGACAAAGTTTAAGTTCATTACTAATCATTTTGAAATGAAGAAAGTTCCAAAATATATTTTCAAAGTGACACTAGCTCCTAATTTAAATTTTGGTGGTATAGCACTTCCACTTTAATACCTCAAGGTGACCAAACTACTAACATAATACATGAAAATCGGAGAAAGACGTACAGATGAAAAACCTGATACAAGAACTTACTCTCAACTTTAATGGTAAACGCTGAATATAATCCGAACGAAGCTGAGAGAAGAAGCGATGAAACAGAGTCGAGACCGTCTTCAACCGAAGGTGAACAAGAAACTTACTATGTTCTTTGCAGTGGATTATTATGATGAAACCATAGTCGATACGAATGAATTTCTCAGGAGAATGAAGACTTGGGATTTACTTATAATTACCGCGGCTCAATTTTTTGTTCCTATGTTTTATTTAAATATTTTTGTTGTAATATAAAATGGTTACGTATACTTGTTGTATTTGTTGGTTCATAAACTCTATAATTTCAGTCTTGCAAGACAAAATTGTGATTTTTCTTTAGTTTTCATATTAATGATATCTAACAATTTAATATATATAGAAACTCGTTCTACCATATAACCATGTCCCGTATTATTTTATTGTCAAACTAATGATATATTAATATCGGTTCAAACTCGTCATGACATATAATCCGTCCCATGTTATTTTAAAAATATTCATAATATTTTAAAATATTTATTAAATTTAAATATATCATAATAACAAAAACAAAGTATTTTTCATGAAAAGTGTCATGTGTCAATTTTTCATGAAGCAAACCATTTAAGGAGTTTTAAGAATGAAATATCAAAAAGTAAAATAGAGAAATAGTAATAAAGTAAAACTCACCCGTAGATACGAAAATAGATTGGTAAAGCAATTTGATATTAATTTAACAACATATATCATCTTTCTATATTCTCTTTACATTAAAGTAAATAATGTTTGTCACATTATTATTCATTTATTTTACAATAATATAGTTTGATAGTTTTTGTACCTTGGAGTCGTCTTCTAATAGTTTTATATTATAAATATTTCAAAAAGCTATTACAACTTATTATATATTTCAAAACTAATTAAAGCTTAAATAGTCTCACATAGGAAGATTTTGAAAACATCACTAATCAATTATGTTCAAAAGCCATAAATATATAGATAAAAAAATATAAAAAAATATATTTATATTATTTTATTATTTTATAAATACCATTAGTTTTGAAAGCTCACAAAACAAATTAAAGTTAAAAAAATATTTTAAAACTTTCAGAAATCTTTTTTGTACAATTGCTTTATGGCCCATTTCAAAATATTTAATAAATGTTCTTATTTTTGTAGTCTTTCATATATAAAACTTAAAAGTTTGTATTAAACAAACAAAATAGGTCGAATACGTTATTACGAGTCACACGAAGAGATACGACAGTATCTGCAACAATATAGACGACTTGAGATGCATAGGAGAAGTTATGAAATAGAGTCGAGATCTATTGAAAAAAACGGTGGTAAACAAGAAACTGAACAAGAACTTACGATGCTCTTACTGTGACTTCTCATTTCATTTGGCATTTCGGTTTACTTAGATTGGTCGTTACGTTTGTTGTGAATTCTCCGCGAGATAACTTACTTAGTCCCTGCCCAAAAGAATTCAAAACCTTAGGAAATATATTTTTTTTGGACCTTTTAATAGTTTGAAAAAAAAAAAATATTTAGGTATATTTTAATAAGAAATCAATGTTGTGGGCCTATTTTCAAAAAAAGATACGAAAGTCTTAGTATTTGGACCTAATTTTAGAATTTCTTAAGAAGATTTTTTGGTAAAACTTTAAGATAATACAAAATTTGGAACATTTTTAGTACATAGAAAAGATTGGGCCTACTTACCACATAAAATTTTCAAATTGATTACAGGTTTACGGATCGTCACACCTTTGCTATATCATATTGGGCCGGACCTGATCTTACTTTGTTCCTTAATGTGAACTCTTATTTGATTTGTTATTCCGATTTACTTATAATATGTATACGAAATTATATATATCTTTGGGATATGCCAATATCTGGTAAATGTAGGAATCTAACATCTTTATTGGATAGATACTCATGAGTATCTAAACAATATACTAATAATATTTTTAGTGTTTTCTAATATGGAGAAACTTGGGTAATCTTTTAGTTCCATAAAGGGTGGGCATAAAAAAACCATAACCTAAAAAATCAAACGCGAACTAAACTGAAATAAGCGGTTTGGTTTGGTTATGGTTTTACCTAATAATCGATTTGGTTATCATATTTCAAAAATTGTGGGTTTAGGTTTGGTTTGGTTAAAACCGTAAAACCAAATGGTTTTTCAGTTTTTTAATTGAAAGTAAGGTATATAAATATATTTGTTTTGTATTAAATTATGTTTATATTAATCCCTATTGAGATTTGTATATATCTTCTATAATTTAATAATATAAAATCTATAAACTTAATCTTATTGAGATTCTATGTATATCTTCTATGAGTTTTTTTTAGTTTTCTTTTCTTAGTTTCTGATTTTAATAATATTTCTAAGTTTTTTTATATATCTTCTAATTTTTATAGGTTTGGTTTAAATTTAAGATTTGAGTTTATTGACTTTTTTTTTTAAGATAAGAATATATTTTTTAAATTTTGAAGTTAAGTTATTTAAGTTAGATGATTCTTGTTTATTATAATAATAAAAAAATTAATGATTTGGTAAAAGCATGAGCAAAACCAAAAAAAACGGAACCAAATCAGAACCAAACCGAACCGAACATCATAAATTTTTGTATGATATTATTTTCTATAAAACAGAAAAATCGTAAACAAAAAAAACCAACTCGTACCAGACCAAATTACGAATGGTTTTCATATGGTTTCAGTTTTCAGAAGATGGAAAACCCGAAAAACCAAAAAAAACAAAAACCGAAAAACCGAATGCCCACTTCCATTGGTGAGATACCCTTTTGGTATCTTATCAATAAATCTATAATATTTTTTAGTTTAACTTGAAAACTTTATTTATAATTATGTCTAAAAATATAGGATCATTAAACATATTAAAATTCATCTTAAACATATTTTATTTATTAATTATATATATATATATATCATTGTATAGTAGTCTTATAAATATTAATAATGCAAATTTTTCATAAATTTAATATTAATTTTTGTATTTACTTTAATTAATATGCTAATATCAATTAAAATACTATTAGTATATATTTTAAACTTATGAATAATAAGACTCAATAGATAGATAATTTTGTTTTAGGATTTATAAGAAAAAATATAAAATTTAAAATACCAACATATAAACTTTTTAATAGATTTTTTTGAAAAGGGTTTCTGTTTGGATATCAAGAGCTGCGTTCTTCATATCCAAACAGGAACACAACTCTTGTTAGTATTTTTATTACTTTTCAAATTGCACATGCATCTTTACAATTAAAAAAAGAAGAAAATCCTTGCACATTCGTGACCAAAAATTGTATTAATTAATTTTAAATATGTAGTTAAGAGAAATTATTGTTTTATATATGTTTTTTTAAGAATGGGAATATCAAAAGGTAAAATAGATAAATAATAAAAATGAAAGATGACACGTGTCTTGCATATGGTTAAGCGAACTCTACTTTATTACAGTAAAACCTTCATAAATATAAAGTAAGAAAATAGAAAACAAAAACAAAGTAGATGAATCAGTTAGGGTTTAATATTATAATTCTTGTATTCGTAGTCGTTGGAAAAGTTTGTATGGTTCTTGGTAACGAATTTTCTTGTTTCACAAGTATGTTGATGGGCAAAAGCAAAATCTAGAAGAAAGTGAGCAATTGCTTCAACAAAGAAAGTAACCAAGTTGTTTAAACTCCCACAGGTGACAAATAAACAAAGTATGGTGATGGACAATTTTGACACGTGTCATTAGTCCTTGAATTCAATTTCGAGTGTCCACAAAGGCAATTTCGAGTATGCTGATAATGCACTAAATAAAAACTTGGAAAAAAGTGAAAAATTGCATCAAATGGCAAAGTAAGCAAGTTTTTAAAACTATTTTTGTATTTGATCAGATTAGTTTAGCTCTTATTTATATTTGTCATTACAAATCTTTTTGCCAGGGAAATAGTGGAGGAATACAAAAAAACCGTTCTAGAGATTTTGAAAAAAGAGCCCTAGCTCCATCCATATATTTCTCCTAAGATGTTTTGATTATTTATTTTTATTGTATCAGCAATTTAGGTGCTAAATAATCGATAAACCATTACAGATTGCGTTTTCTACAATAAGCTTTTGTATTAGATATTAAACCTAAAAAAAAAAGAAAAAAAAAGGCTGCTATCATCAAAGGTACAATTAACCCTAGTTTTCTTAAGAATAGGCCGTATTGAAATTTCACATGCATCTTTATAATGAAAATAAGAACGCATTTGAGTATGGGCCTTTAATGGACCAGATTTAGAATAATGGAACAAGGCTGGGCTTTATATTAAAGAACACTCACTCTCATCTCCGACTGTAACTAGAAACGGACTTGACGGAGCGAACAGAAAAGTAACTGATCGAGCGAGCCGAGAGAGAAAATGTTGGTCGTGGATTCGTCAGTATCGGCGATTATGGCTGAAGAGAACATCGATCCTAACACCACGACTAACCCTAGACGTAAAGAGAAGCATGCTCTGGCGATTAAGGCTGTCTCCGGCGACGAGGAAGCTCCGTCGACGGAGAAAACGATCCTTTCTGGTGGAAATGACTACGAGTCGAAGAAATCAAGCACCTTAATCCAGAAATCGCACTTCTTCCAGAATTATTGGTCATTTTGGTTTGATAATCCTTTCTCGAAATCGAATCAAGTCACATGGGGAAGCTCTTTGAGATCTTTGTACACATTCGCTACTATCGAGGAGTTCTGGAGGTAAGATTTATGTTGAATATACTGAGATCTTAATTTCTTGTTGTCTCGTTGCTATTATCGTTGGTTTCACTGAGAACAAATCTAAGCTGGAGTGAATTTGAAATAGTTCTGAGGCAGAACCAGTAGAATAGGGATTCGATAGCTGAGCTTCATGATTCTAATGGTTACGGATGCATTTGTGCCTTGATCTTAGATTTACATTTACAGAACCGTTGCTTCTTGGAGTTTTACCATCTAAGAACCTTTTTGTATGAGTTCTTTTTCTGCATTTTGGGTTCCTTATATGTGATGAAGGTATCTTATTTCTCTCATGGATAAGTTTAAATGGCAGTTGTTGATTACTTGATGCAGTCTTTACAATAATATGCATCCTCCAACCAAGTGGGTTCCAGGGGCGGATCTCTACTGCTTTAAATATAAAATTGAACCCAAATGGGAAGATCCTACCTGTGCTAATGGAGGAAAATGGACTATGATGTCCCTAAAGCTACACTAGAATCTAATTGGCTTAACACGGTATTTGTAACTTTCGGAAGTTCATTGTAGTTTTTGCCTTGGCCATGCTGCTTTTTTGGTGCATCTTGTGATGTTTGTTGTCTCCTTGTTCTAGTTACTTGCGTTGGTTGGAGAGCAATTGGACCAAGAAGATGAGATTTGTGGGGCAGTTTTGAACTTCAGGACGAGAGGGGACAAGATCTCTCTATGGACAAAGAATGCTGCAAATGAGGAGCTCAGGTAAATCATGGACGTTTATAATGTATAAATTTCTGTGGAAACACAACATGTAGTTAGCGAATTTCCTGGGGTCATTAACTAGAAGTCACTAGGGAGACTACAGGATAAGAGAATCTGATCCTTGTTTTGTTTATATAAAATACACCCGTGGCTTAAATTTGTGGCAATTGGTTTTTCTCGTTTCAGTTAACAAAGGGCCAGGATCGTGGATCATTTTATATTCCGGACTGATATCTTTGGCGGTGTTGTTGCAGCTAAGCATTGGAAAGCAGGATCTTTGGTTACGATGAGACAATTGGATTCATAGTTCATGTATTTGTGGCCTCTTTGTTATTTCTTCAACATCTTTGTGTTCTCTTAAACTAAATTATTATGACTTGTCCAATTTGTTTTTCAGGAGGAAGCAAAGACTCTTGGTCGTGATGCTAAACGTCGATATACTGTATGAGATTCACAGTTTGCTTGTCAGCTTCGCCGGGGGAAAATAGAGACTTAAAAAAGGAAAGTCACTATGAGAATATGACTACTAGCTATCAGCGTTTTCTCACATTTCAGCCATCAGAATTGGTGAAATTGGTTTTACTCAAATGTACATGATTTCGTAATTTTCATAGTTGTACAAAGAAAAAACGAAACTGCGAAATAAAATTCTTACGTTTATCACTTATCGCTATTATGAATTGTTTTAAGTATTTAGGAGCTCAGCTATTGGTTATATTTTTTTATAACCGTAACAGAATAGCCGTTGAAAGAAGAAAAAAAATCCTTAGTATGCACATATACATTTTCGCGCCAAAACATAACCCATATGAAATCAAGCGGTGCAAATACTTTTGGTTTTTTCGTGTGAAGTAAAACTGACAAGTACATGTAATTTGGGACTTATCCGGTAGATTGCAAGTAATCAAATACTCCCTCTTTTTCGTTTAAATGTAGTTTAAGATTTTAAATTTTGTTTTAATTTAAGTGTTGTTTTAGATTTTCAATGCATATGTTTTTAAAAAATTCCAGTTTTATCCTTATTATTATAATGTTGTGACCAATAAAAAAAATATTAATTATATTAAATAGGGATAAAACAGATAATTTGTTTTTTTTTTAATTTGTGTAAAAAAACCTTAAATTACATTTAAAATGAAACAGAAGGAGTATTATTTAAGAAAATCTTTTTATTATCTAAGGAGTCCAATACCATACCACTTTTGTGGACAGCGAATAAATTAATTGTCTCAAGTAAGGCTTGAATCCTGCTTTCGAGCTTCCTTCATTTGGTGGTCACTAAATATGCATGTACATGTTTTTGGGATACATCCATAGATTGCATATAATAAATTACGGTTGAGGAAACTTTTTATTTTATCTAAGGAGCCGAATACCATACATAGCAAATAAATTAATTTCTAAGTAAAATCAAACCTTTGAGTTTCCGTTTGGAGCTCAATATATATGCAAGTACATATATTTTGGAATACATCTGTTAGATTGTAATATTGCAGTATAAAGAGTTGATACCATATATGACAGGTTTTGTAGATACATTTTCAAGGTTTTCATCTTTTCTTTTCATTTTCGTTCTGATTCTTGGTAAATCTAATTGAGTTAAGAAAGCCAAATCTTAGTCGGTCATCATTTTCACATCTGGTGGCTCCATGGAATGTCCTTCCATATGGTGGATGCAGTTTTGTCAGCTCTCAGCTAACGTCGCTGCTGCCATAAAAGCAGAGTTTTATGACACTCAAGAACATCAAACCAGTAATTACATTAATTGATTTTTTTCTTTCCGGTATTAGACGAAATAAGTAAGACGAAACTTGCTTTTGACATAGTCTTGTACTGCATCAGTTGTCGTTGCTCTTAATCTTCTCTGATGGATGCACGAATTATCAAATACACCGTGGATTTGCTCCCAAGTATTGAAGGTGGTGCAGTTTCCGTTTTTAGTTTTAAAAATATCCTATAATCACCCAAACTTAGTAATAAAATCTCATCAAATTCCAAATCATTTATATATAAAACATCTAACAAATATTTAAATCCCCTAAAACTTCACTCAAACTCTTCTAAAATGTTAAGTCAAATACACCCCTTAAAAGTTGCATAGTCAAATATTGTGATGGAAATTATTATTAGTTTTGGCGACTGAAGGCCAAAATAAATTAATTTCTAAGTAAAATCAAACCTTTGAGTTTCCGTTTGGAGCTCAATATATATGCATGTACATATATATTGCCATTACAATCATCCTACAAATATGTTTGGCTGAGTCTAAGTTGCAAGTGTTCTCTTGGCTTACTGATTTTAAACATCTTAATAGGATCTTGTGAATTCTCCTCAAGATAACTCTTATTTGATTTGTTATTCCGATTTACTTATAATATGTATACGAATATCTCTTTGGGATATGCCAATATTTTTAATATATTTGAATAAATTTTGAATAACTTAAGAGAAAAAAAAATTTTAAAATATTTTTTTTTACATAAAAATTTACATTACTCTAAAAATTAAAATCAAAAATTTTATACTACTAATAAAATTAGAATATAACCAAAAAAACTACTTAGGTAATTTTCTTATAATTATGTGGAGATAAAATTTGCTTATTTTTGTTACTTTAATTTTTTATTAAAAACTTATATGATACAGAGATTATATATATTTTAAATTTTAAAAAATATTTTCTTAAATTTATATTTTATACACAAAAAATATTACTATATATATGAAAGNAGTGTCTGAGGTGTTTTTGAAACTGAAGTGCATCCATCACGACGAACAAATCCACGTGATGACCCAGATATCATATAAGTGATAGAAAATGTGATCAATCCTGAGATTTTACTCATTCTTGACACAGTTTCTGCAACCAAAATAGACATGGATGCATAAAACACATATACTGTAGTAACAAAGGTACTGATCTTTATAAACTTACCAGCCCAGAAAGGAGGAACACCACTTAGTAAGATGTAAAGAATAACACCCGCACTCCACACGTCTTTCTTTGGTTTTAAAACATTTTTTCAGAACCTCAGGTGCAACATAATACGGACTTCCCAAGACATCATACATTCATACAGATACTGCCCTGAAGAAGCAAAATATCACAATTGATAAAATATCAAATTATCATACAGATACTGCATAAGCATATATTACATTTAACAAAAGCTTGCTATCAACACATTTGAAGATTCTCTGCTACAAGGGATTCAGACATCTCAACTAAATGTCAAAACCAAAGAAATTTGAAAAATTCAGAAAGATCTGTCCAAAGGAATCAATGTTTCCCTAACAATTGTCAAGCAACAAAATTGAATAGACCATTCAACGAGATCCTGCAAATAGCTTATCAAGAAATCCAATTTTCAGCACCAAACAAGACAATTCTTGACAGTGTATCAAGAACCAATCAATGAGGAAATGAAGACAAACCATTTGATTCCTAGGTGATGTGCTCAAATTTTAATCCCAACTAATACCCCAAGCGCAAGGCAATCGAAGTAGTAGACTAGGTATCGAACCACAAGGACATAGAACTAACGCAGTAAGTATGCGAGAAACTTCTTAAGCTAAGACGATATAAATTGTTGTTTTAACATGATTAAACTAATAAGAGCTAATACTAACAATTGAAATGCAAATTAACAATTAAAGGCAATGACTAAACATAAAGCAATAACAATATGCAAGGTAACAAAACTAGAATTAAAATGACACAAGCAAAGAAAATCAATTAAAGATGACGGTTTTAGATTTTTACGAAACAATGGATAATGGATGGGATTTCGAATTATGAATGCTTGACAATTTGTATGCAATGAGATGATAATCAATTAAACCTCCTTTTCGTTCACAATTCACCCTAACATCAGCTTTCGTTGGCTAGGGAAGAAAAGCCAATTTAAGTTTGGTTCCGGCATTTTATCGAACACCTTTCGGGCGATAAATTACCTGAATTCGAGATATGGGTGATCAAACCATACCAAGCATTAAACACACCCTAAATCGAAGGATCTAAGCATATCTCATCTAAACTAAAGCATAACAATCATCAAACATCACAATTCTACCCTACCATAATCCATAATATGACTACTCACTCATGGTGCAAGAACAAGAAAAACTACTCAAGAAACAAGACATAATTAAAGATAAGAGGTAGATGAGTAAAGATTAAGAAGATTTCACAAAGATTCAAGACTTGATATTAATCATAAATCACAAAAGAAGAAGTGTGTTCTTGGGAGAAAATAAGCGTAGAAAGGAAAGAAAGAGTAAAGTGTGTACTATATTACAATGATTAAGGGATAATATTAAGTTTTTAGTTGGTTTTGGGTTGACCCAACATAAGTCCCGGGTCAAAATCTTCGAAACGAGCAAAAGTGGGATTCCATCGGTCATCTATATCGGTCGTTTGACCGATAGAAATCATCTCAGAAACATCAGAAGCTTTAGTCATCAAGTTAGCATTTTATCGGTCATCCATATCGGTCGGATGACCGATAATTCTTCTTCCTGGAACTTCAATTCTTTTGGCCTTCATTCCTATCGGTCCTATATATCGGTCAAATGACCGATATTGCTTCAGCCTGGAACATCTCCGGATTCTGGGATTTTCTTCGATTCTGTCGGTTGGCTTTATCGGTCGTTTGACCGATGGAATACATTTTGAGCTTCTTTTTCACTTCTTCTTCATTCTGAGACCCCGTAATGTTGCCCGTGAGTTGTGTAACCTCCTCCTACTCCAAAAGTGCCTATAAAAGACATAAAACAACACACGAAATGCATATATACACCCTAGGACTCTAAAATGCGTACTTAACACTAAATAAGACTCTTATGAACAAATAAAACACGAAAGCATGCAATATGTGCATTAAACTGCTCTAAAAACGAATGAATAATCACACAAAACTAGTATATATCAACTCCCCCGGACTTATCCTTTGCTTGCCCTCAAGCAAATATAAGGAAAGAATCCAAGGAAACGGTTGAAAAATCGGATCTCATATCCAAAAGAGAAGAATCAAAGTTTTAACCTCAAAGTCCTTTTTCCAAGAGTACCATAATGCTCAAATCATCCCTATTCTTTAGAAAGCTTATTCCTACTTGTAACGACTAACCATTCACTCAATGCATCAATCTCCATGTGCAGTCCTAGTCTTAACTCCTTAACATTCATTCAATCATATTGGTGAATCTTGCAATGCACATATCAAGTAATCTCACTTGGCTAGGGAGAGAAAGGTTTCAAAATTGTTTATAAGAGAAGGCTCATTAAGATCAAAGGTTATCTCAAGAAAAGGAATGAAACTTTATGCAAAATACTAAGAGTCAAAAACAATTAGGGCATACAAGAATTGAACTTTCATCTACCCATCCCCTTAACTTGTTTCTCCTTGATTAACCTCATATAAGTTTCATCCCATTCTACCAAAATGTAAAAGCTCTTTTAGCTAATCTATCATCTCTACTATTTTTCTTTTCTTTCTTTAGGGATATATTCCTTCTTTTCTTTGATCGCATAGACGTTTGATTTCTAATAACTTCTTATTCAACTAGCTCTTAATCTTGCTTTTGACATAGTCTTGTACTGCATCAGTTGTCGTTGCTCTTAATCTTCTCTGATGGATGCACGAATTATCAAATACACCGTGGATTTGCTCCCAAGTATTGAAGGTGGTGCAGTTTCCGTTTTTAGTTTTAAAAATATCCTATAATCACCCAAACTTAGTAATAAAATCTCATCAAATTCCAAATCATTTATATATAAAACATCTAACAAATATTTAAATCCCCTAAAACTTCACTCAAACTCTTCTAAAATGTTAAGTCAAATACACCCCTTAAAAGTTGCATAGTCAAATATTGTGATGGAAATTATTATTAGTTTTGGCGACTGAAGGCCAAAATAAATTAATTTCTAAGTAAAATCAAACCTTTGAGTTTCCGTTTGGAGCTCAATATATATGCATGTACATATATATTGCCATTACAATCATCCTACAAATATGTTTGGCTGAGTCTAAGTTGCAAGTGTTCTCTTGGCTTACTGATTTTAAACATCTTAATAGGATCTTGTGAATTCTCCTCAAGATAACTCTTATTTGATTTGTTATTCCGATTTACTTATAATATGTATACGAATATCTCTTTGGGATATGCCAATATTTTTAATATATTTGAATAAATTTTGAATAACTTAAGAGAAAAAAAAATTTTAAAATATTTTTTTTTACATAAAAATTTACATTACTCTAAAAATTAAAATCAAAAATTTTATACTACTAATAAAATTAGAATATAACCAAAAAAACTACTTAGGTAATTTTCTTATAATTATGTGGAGATAAAATTTGCTTATTTTTGTTACTTTAATTTTTTATTAAAAACTTATATGATACAGAGATTATATATATTTTAAATTTTAAAAAATATTTTCTTAAATTTATATTTTATACACAAAAAATATTACTATATATATGAAAGATTCTTTAAAATTTTTGAATTAATCCAAATTCAAATTAAGTTAATATTCACCTTTATTTAAACTTTATTAAACAATACAACTTTTCAGAATCAAAAGTGTTTTATTCCGCTACTACTTTTTCAACTCTGTCCATAATCAATTTATATATTTAAATATTTTGCTTTAAAAAAAATATTAAAAATCGAATAAATATCAAATTATTATAATTGTTTTTAAAAAAATTATGAATATATTAAGAGAAAAGAATTACTCTTTAAAATTTTTAAAATTTTTTAAAACATAAAAATTGAATTACTCTTTAAAAATTATAATGGTTTTAAAAAAAATTCAAAATTCAAAAAAGTTGAATTACTCTTTCAAATTCTCTTAAAAGATTTAGTAAATTTTAAATTACTATAAAAGAATATTTTTGAAAATTTTGAATATATTATGAAAAATTAAATTAACATAAATGAAAAGATCTCTTCTATTTCTTTTTACAAGATAAAATTTGAGGTTTAGATTTTAATTCTTTTAAGTTACTATAAAAGTTTTTAAAAATTTTTTTGTTAATATCTTGAACATTCATTTTCCTTAGTTGAGATAAAGTTTATTATATCATATATATTTTGCTTTTAAAAATATTTTAACTTTATTGTGCGATAATTATATAAGGATTATGAAATTTTTAAAAGAAAATGAAAATTCTCCACCAAAAAAAAAAATATGAAAATTATAATATTGTGATATAATGTTTTTAAAAAATTATCTGATATATATATTTGATATAATAAACAAATAAAATATATTTAAGAAATATTAAATATTGTTTGGAGACAATTGTAATGTATAGTTGTCGTTATTTTATAATAGATTTAAAAATGTCAAGATAATAACATGTAAAAATATTAAATAATGATTATATCATATATGAAGAATTTTGGACATCATTTGTTATACTAAAACTAAACATAGCACACAAAAATTTGAATCAATAAACAATTGCTAAGATTTTTTAATCTTTTATCAATTACGGATGAATAGTCAGCAATAAAACAAATTTGAAAATGTGAGATATCATATTTACTATCCTCAAAAACAAAAATGTCATCATCTCTTAATATTATTTTTCTGCACCTGGTGCAGAGTAGCTTCCTAGTACCAATTAAAGTTAAAGAAAAATTTAATAATCATAAAAATATATAAATAAATAAACTTTACGACAAACTCATAATAATAAATAAAATAACATTAAAAATCAAACGGAATAGATGTTTTTACCAAAATAATGAAGTTGAAGCTAGGATGGTGTTTATGAAGAAAGATGTTTCGTTTGTTGAGAAGATATGAGATTACTTATTTATTAGAAATTTTTACAATTATTTTTCTTTTTGTAGAAATTTTCTTAATTGTAGTTTATTATTTTTAAGAATTAGTAATTTATATATTTTTTATAGAATTTCTATTTTTGAATAATGATAGTTAATTATCTTTATGTATAATTTCTTTATAATAAGATCTTAGATATTTTTTATATTTTTGATACTTGTCAGAATCTAGAATTGACAAACACGACACGTGTTGCAATCCCGTGAGCTACTAACCTGAAAACCATACTTTATGTAATAAGATATATTTGTTTTGTATTCAATTATGTTTATATTAATCCTTATTGAGATTTATACATCTTCCATAATTTAATAATCTAAAATCTATAGAGTTAATTCTTATTTAGATTATATATATTCTAAGGCTTCTTTCTAAACTAGACCCTTATTTGAAGTCAATTCCAAAACTAGACCCCTCTTCTCTTTTTTTTCAAAATGCCTTAAAATACCCTTCCAAACTTCTTTTTTCACAAAAATACCTAGCGCATACTTCATAAGAGAAGTCTACTAGCTGGGTTTGAAAAATAATAACCCAAAGATTCTCACATAATTACGAAAATGTCATCTTCTTCAATAGCTCCCAACCACCATTACCAACAAAAATTGAGCTCTAAATGCTTCAACCAACTGAATTAAGAGATGTTAAAGCTCTATAATTAAGCTAAAAACTCTATTTTTCTCGATCTCCTCTCTCATTCTCTCTCATTTCAACCATTAAACTCTAAAATCTCTTTCTCAAAATTCACCATCCTTAGATCTTGCGATTTACTAAGATTCATGCATAATAACGCTTGGATTTCTTGGGTATTGGTGGTGTGAGCAGTTCTTGGCCATCGACGAATTTAAAAACAAGATCAAAACCGAAATTTGGTAATTTTTGCTTCATTTTCACTGATTTTCCAGAAGACAGACTTCTCAGGTGAAGTCTCAATAGTCAACTGGGGGTTAGTTTTGCAATTGACTTTTTGCTTCACAGACTTCACGATGGAAGTCTCAAGTTCTCCTTTGAAAACAAAAAAANTTCCTATCGGTCCTTTATATCGGTCAAATGACCGATATTGCTTCAGCCTGGAACATCTCCGGATTCTGGGATTTTCTTCGATTCTGTCGGTTGGCTTTATCGGTCGTTTGACCGATGGAATACATTTTGAGCTTCTTTTTCACTTCTTCTTCATTCTGAGACCCCGTAATGTTGCCCGTGAGTTGTGTAACCTCCTCCTACTCCAAAAGTGCCTATAAAAGACATAAAACAACACACGAAATGCATATATACACCCTAGGACTCTAAAATGCGTACTTAACACTAAATAAGACTCTTATGAACAAATACAACACGAAAGCATGCAATATGTGCATTAAACTGCTCTAAAAACGAATGAATAATCACACAAAACTAGTATATATCAACTCCCCCGGACTTATCCTTTGCTTGCCCTCAAGCAAATATAAGGAAAGAATCCAAGGAAACGGTTGAAGAATCGGATCTCATATCCAAAAGAGAAGAATCAAAGTTTTAACCTCAAAGTCCTTTTTCCAAGAGTACCATAATGCTCAAATCATCCCTATTCTTTAGAAAGCTTATTCCTACTTGTAACGACTAACCATTCACTCAATGCATCAATCTCCATGTGCAGTCCTAGTCTTAACTCCTTAACATTCATTCAATCATATTGGTGAATCTTGCAATGCACATATCAAGTAATCTCACTTGGCTAGGGAGAGAAAGGTTTCAAAATTGTTTATAAGAGAAGGCTCATTAAGATCAAGGGTTTTCTCAAGAAAAGGAATGAAACTTTATGCAAAATACTAAGAGTCAAAAACAATTGGGGCATACAAGAATTGAACTTTCATCTACCCATCCCCTTAACTTGTTTCTCCTTGATTAACCTCATATAAGTTTCATCCCATTCTACCTAAGTGTAAAAGCTCTTTTAGCTTATCTATCATCTCTCCTATTTTTCTTTTCTTTCTTTAGGGATTTATTCCTTCTTTTCTTTGATCGCATAGACGTTTGATTTCTAATAACTTCTTATTCAACTAGCTCTTAATCTTGCTTTTGACATAGTCTTGTACTGCATCAGTTGTCGTTGCTCTTAATCTTCTCTGATGGATGCACGAATTATCAAATACACCGTGGATTTGCTCCCAAGTATTGAAGGTGGTGCAGTTTCCGTTTTTAGTTTTAAAAATATCCTATAATCACCCAAACTTAGTAATAAAATCTCATCAAATTCCAAATCATTTATATATAAAACATCTAACAAATATTTAAATCCCCTAAAACTTCACTCAAACTCTTCTAAAATGTTAAGTCAAATACACCCCTTAAAAGTTGCATAGTCAAATATTGTGATGGAAATTATTATTAGTTTTGGCGACTGAAGGCCAAAATAAATTAATTTCTAAGTAAAATCAAACCTTTGAGTTTCCGTTTGGAGCTCAATATATATGCATGTACATATATATTGCCATTACAATCATCCTACAAATATGTTTGGCTGAGTCTAAGTTGCAAGTGTTCTCTTGGCTTACTGATTTTAAACATCTTAATAGGATCTTGTGAATTCTCCTCAAGATAACTCTTATTTGATTTGTTATTCCGATTTACTTATAATATGTATACGAATATCTCTTTGGGATATGCCAATATTTTTAATATATTTGAATAAATTTTGAATAACTTAAGAGAAAAAAAAATTTTAAAATATTTTTTTTTACATAAAAATTTACATTACTCTAAAAATTAAAATCAAAAATTTTATACTACTAATAAAATTAGAATATAACCAAAAAAACTACTTAGGTAATTTTCTTATAATTATGTGGAGATAAAATTTGCTTATTTTTGTTACTTTAATTTTTTATTAAAAACTTATATGATACAGAGATTATATATATTTTAAATTTTAAAAAATATTTTCTTAAATTTATATTTTATACACAAAAAATATTACTATATATATGAAAGATTCTTTAAAATTTTTGAATTAATCCAAATTCAAATTAAGTTAATATTCACCTTTATTTAAACTTTATTAAACAATACAACTTTTCAGAATCAAAAGTGTTTTATTCCGCTACTACTTTTTCAACTCTGTCCATAATCAATTTATATATTTAAATATTTTGCTTTAAAAAAAATATTAAAAATCGAATAAATATCAAATTATTATAATTGTTTTTAAAAAAATTATGAATATATTAAGAGAAAAGAATTACTCTTTAAAATTTTTAAAATTTTTTAAAACATAAAAATTGAATTACTCTTTAAAAATTATAATGGTTTTAAAAAAAATTCAAAATTCAAAAAAGTTGAATTACTCTTTCAAATTCTCTTAAAAGATTTAGTAAATTTTAAATTACTATAAAAGAATATTTTTGAAAATTTTGAATATATTATGAAAAATTAAATTAACATAAATGAAAAGATCTCTTCTATTTCTTTTTACAAGATAAAATTTGAGGTTTAGATTTTAATTCTTTTAAGTTACTATAAAAGTTTTTAAAAATTTTTTTGTTAATATCTTGAACATTCATTTTCCTTAGTTGAGATAAAGTTTATTATATCATATATATTTTGCTTTTAAAAATATTTTAACTTTATTGTGCGATAATTATATAAGGATTATGAAATTTTTAAAAGAAAATGAAAATTCTCCACCAAAAAAAAAAATATGAAAATTATAATATTGTGATATAATGTTTTTAAAAAATTATCTGATATATATATTTGATATAATAAACAAATAAAATATATTTAAGAAATATTAAATATTGTTTGGAGACAATTGTAATGTATAGTTGTCGTTATTTTATAATAGATTTAAAAATGTCAAGATAATAACATGTAAAAATATTAAATAATGATTATATCATATATGAAGAATTTTGGACATCATTTGTTATACTAAAACTAAACATAGCACACAAAAATTTGAATCAATAAACAATTGCTAAGATTTTTTAATCTTTTATCAATTACGGATGAATAGTCAGCAATAAAACAAATTTGAAAATGTGAGATATCATATTTACTATCCTCAAAAACAAAAATGTCATCATCTCTTAATATTATTTTTCTGCACCTGGTGCAGAGTAGCTTCCTAGTACCAATTAAAGTTAAAGAAAAATTTAATAATCATAAAAATATATAAATAAATAAACTTTACGACAAACTCATAATAATAAATAAAATAACATTAAAAATCAAACGGAATAGATGTTTTTACCAAAATAATGAAGTTGAAGCTAGGATGGTGTTTATGAAGAAAGATGTTTCGTTTGTTGAGAAGATATGAGATTACTTATTTATTAGAAATTTTTACAATTATTTTTCTTTTTGTAGAAATTTTCTTAATTGTAGTTTATTATTTTTAAGAATTAGTAATTTATATATTTTTTATAGAATTTCTATTTTTGAATAATGATAGTTAATTATCTTTATGTATAATTTCTTTATAATAAGATCTTAGATATTTTTTATATTTTTGATACTTGTCAGAATCTAGAATTGACAAACACGACACGTGTTGCAATCCCGTGAGCTACTAACCTGAAAACCATACTTTATGTAATAAGATATATTTGTTTTGTATTCAATTATGTTTATATTAATCCTTATTGAGATTTATACATCTTCCATAATTTAATAATCTAAAATCTATAGAGTTAATTCTTATTTAGATTATATATATTCTAAGGCTTCTTTCTAAACTAGACCCTTATTTGAAGTCAATTCCAAAACTAGACCCCTCTTCTCTTTTTTTTCAAAATGCCTTAAAATACCCTTCCAAACTTCTTTTTTCACAAAAATAAATAGCGCAAACTTCATAAAAAAAGTCTACTAGCTGGAATTGAAAAATAATAACCCAAAGATTCTCACATAATTACGAAAATGTCATCTTCTTCAATAGCTCCCAACCACCATTACCAACAAAAATTGAGCTCTAAATGCTTCAACCAACTGAATTAAGAGATGTTAAAGCTCTATAATTAAGCTAAAAACTCTATTTTTCTCGATCTCCTCTCTCATTCTCTCTCATTTCAACCATTAAACTCTAAAATCTCTTTCTCAAAATTCACCATCCTTAGATCTTGCGATTTACTAAGATTCATGCATAATAACGCTTGGATTTCTTGGGTATTGGTGGTGTGAGCAGTTCTTGGCCATCGACGAATTTAAAAACAAGATCAAAACCGAAATTTGGTAATTTTTGCTTCATTTTCACTGATTTTCCAGAAGACAGACTTCTCAGGTGAAGTCTCAATAGTCAACTGGGGGTTAGTTTTGCAATTGACTTTTTGCTTCACAGACTTCACGATGGAAGTCTCAAGTTCTCCTTTGAAAACAAAAAAACAGTCTTCAGACTTCACATATGAAGTCTGTGTACATGAGGTTAGTTTTGCAATTGACTGTAAGTTTGACTTTTATTTTAGACTTCTCCTCTGAAGTCTGCGAAAAAAGAGGGTTAGTTTTGCAATTGACCTGAACAAAGACTTTTTATTAAGACTTCACCTGAGAAGTCTGCTTGAAAAAGGGGGTTACTTTTGCATTTGACCGAAATTTTGAAACATTGACTATTGATAGACTTCTCAGATGAAGTCTGCAACCAATCATAAATTCTGAGATTAAAAAAATCAAAAATTTTGGTCAATTGCAAAAGTAACCCTTTTTCTACTCAGACTTCTGACGCGAATCTCATATAAAGTCAAACTCTAGTCAATTGCAAAACTAGGACCCTACTTTATGGGTAGACTTCGCTGGAGAAGTCTCTAAAGGCAAAAAGACTTCATCATGGAAGTCTATTACGTAATAGACTTCACATGCGAAGTCTCATACGATGAGACGTCCCAGATGAAGTCTAATGAAAAGGTCAAAGCTGTGTCAATTTGCAAAACTAGACCCCAAACTGGTGTAGACTTCTCAGACGAAGTCTAATTCTTTAGGAGACTTCGCCTGTGAAGTCTCCTTAAAAAGTCAAAATTTGGTCAATTGCAAAACTAGTACCCTTTTCAGACTTCTCAGGCGAAGTCTCCTCTGAATTGTTTAAGCAGATTTCATCTGAGAAGTCTGTTGGAGAAGACTTTCATCCAAGAAGTCTCAAATGATAATTTTAGTAAAAATGAAATTTTAGCTTATTTGTAATTAGTTATTTTTATTTTCTTGTCTAACATGTGTGTTACGTATGACTTTTGATGTTTTAAAAATTTTAATTATTTTTATCGGTATAATTATTTTTAAATTTTTTTTTTTTTAACTTATTAGGTATTTTAGCTTATTATATTAGACTTCACTGAGGAAGTCTTACCCGAGACTTCGTTTGAGAAGTCTTGACTAACATTTTGAAAAATGTTTTGTATCGTATTTATTTTAATATTTTGAGATTTTAATTGTTTTTCATATGTTTTAGTTATTGTTGTTGTTTATGATGATTTCACATCTCAATGTTTTATTCTATTTTAAATCGATTTTATTAGTTTTCTAGTAGTTATTTATTGCGAGACTTTCACCTTTGAAGTCTCCTATCTAATTATGACTTGTTTTTTTTTTTGTTACATTTTTGCATTTCAGATGAACAAGAACAAAGTTTTGTCTAAGGACTTTGCAACTTTATTTATGTTAAATTAAGACTTGAATTTATTTTAATAGGTTTCTCAAGAAGTATTTTTTGTACATATAACTTTTATTAATTGGAAATATTATTGTACAAGAGATTTTATAATCGAGAAGGAGGATTACAATTGTTTGTTTTACATTTACAATATTATATGTAAGAATTAAATGCTACGGGAGTCTAGAAACCGTCTCGAGTGAAGTTTCATTGTCAAGTCTCGTTGTGAAGTCTCACAGTGAAGTCTGGGTGTGAAGTCTCATCGTTAAGTGTGGTTGTGAAGTCTGGGTCTCACAGTGAAGTCTAGGTGTGAAGTCTCACAGTGAAGTATGGTGTGTAAAGTCTCACAGTGAAGTCTGGGTGTGAAGTCTCAAAGTGAAGTCTCGGTGTGAAGTCTCAGTGTAAATCTAGATCTGTAAAAAAAAAAAAAAAAAGGGAAAAACAAAGAGTCATATACAAACACAAAAATAACGCAAAAAAACTCAGATAAATTAACAAAAAATTAAGAAATCATACTCAACATAAATTATTTATACTTGAAATTCATAATAAATCCTCTAGATGAAATTCCAAAAAAAAATCATAACGCACAGTCAATTAAAAATTCAATTCTTAATTTCTGTTTGGAACATAAATTGTTGTATGAATCTAAAGAAAACAAACTTAACTATTTTCTTGTGGTGTTACGCCTCAGATCTGTAACAAGCATAAAAATATAAGTTAGTAGGATGAAGACGATGGTTAAAAAAATGAGAGAGTGGTTAGTCAGATCTGAGGATGGAGAAAATAACACTTTTGAGAAGAGATTAATAGCGACGAAAACGAAGAAAAAACAATAAAAGCAACGTTTTACCGACGACGGTACGGTGGAGTGGCATTGAAGATGGAGAGATCCTTGCTATTTTACAGAGGTTTTAGAGAGAGAGAGAGAGAGAGAGAGAGAGAGAGAGAGAGAGCTCTGCCATTTTTGAGAGAAATAAAGAGATTTTAGAAAAATAGAAAAAACGAGTTTATATATGGGAGGTCAAACTAGGGTTAGGATAAAAATTCAGACTTCAATCTGAATATTCAGACTTCTCCTATGAAATTCGAATTTTTTTAATTTTTCTTTTAATTTTTCAAATTTTTTTGAAATTTTTGAAATTTTTTGAAAATTATGAAGATTTTGAATTTTTTTGAAAATTTTGAATTTTTTAGCAATTTCAGACATTACCTTTGAAGTTTTAGACTTCACTTTTGAAATTTCAGATTTTATATTTTAAATTTCAGATTTCACCTTTGAAATTAGAATAATATTTTTTAAATATTGAATTTTTTTTGAATTTGTTTGAATTTTTTTGAATTTTTTTGAATTTTTTTGAATTTTTTGAATTTTTTTTGAATTTTTTTGAATTTTTTGGAATTTTTTGAATTTTTTTGAATTTTTTTGAACTTTTTTATTTTTTAAATTTGTTTTTGAAGTTTTAGACTTCACCTTTGAAATTTCAGACTTCACCTTTGAAGTTTTAGACTTCACCTTTGAAATTTCAGACTTCTACAAAGAAGTCTACGCTTACTAAATGTTACATTCATACACGAAGTCTCCTGTGAGACTTCACCCGAGACCTGAGAAGTCTGTAAGCCCTAAACTCTAAAATTCTAATATTTTTTTCACTTTTTGTTAACAAATACTTACATTTGACATCAAAATAATATAATATATCCAAAATCTAACAACTATATGAAAGATCGACATTTTATATCAAAAATATATGAACTTAAGTCTAACCCTAAAGATATATATATATATAGATTTTTACAAATTGGCAAACCCTAAACTTATTATTCTTCACATGGTTTACATAACATGATTTAGTTTTATGAAATCTTATGAAATTCTATTTTTAAACCTTAGACTTTGATTTAAAATAATTTATCTATCAAAAATTTTGAACAAAATATTTTTTTCTAATTTTTTAATTTAAATTTAAGATTAAATTACAGTTGCAGACTTCATGGATGTCATGAACGAAGTCTACTGTGAGACTTCGTTCATGAAGTCTGCTGTGAGACTTCGTTCATGAAGTCTCCTCTGCGCGAAGGTTAGAACTGTAAATGCAGTTTCTGTTTTTTTGTTTGCAAATAAAGGGGTTAATGTAATTTCCCTACCCCAAAAGTCGAGTTTTGCATTTGCTTCAATTTGGGGTTTAGTTTTGCATTCAAACTCAATTTTGGGTCTAGTTTTAGCAATTCCCCCTATATTCTATGAGTTATTTGAGTTTTATTTTCTTAGTTTCTATTTTTTATAGTTTTCTAAGTTTTTTTTATATCTTCTATTTTTTATAGGTTTGTTTAAATTTAAGATTTGGGTTTATTACTTAAGATAAGATTCTATTTTTTGAAATTTGAAGTTAAGTTATTTAAGTTAGATGATTTTTGTTTGTTATAATAAAATATATTTGATGATTTGGTAAAAGCATGAGCAATACCAAAAAATCGGACCTAAATTGGAACCAAACCGAACCGAATATCATACAATTTTTTATATGGTTTTATTTTCTATAAAACCGAGAAATCGTAAACCAAAAAAAACCAAACCGTATCATACCGAATTAAGAATGGTTTTCATATGATTTCAGTTTTCATAAAACCGAGAACCTGAAAAAACCAAAAAAACTAAAAATCGGAAAACCGAATGCCCACCTCCATTGGTGAGATACCCTTTTGGTATCTTATCAATAAATTATAAGTTTTTTTATGTAGTTTAACTTGAAAACTTTATTGATAATTATGTCTAAAAATATAGGATCATTAAACATATTAAAATTCATCTTAAATATATTTAATTTAATTTAATTAATTATATATATATTTATATAACATTGTATAGTAGTCTTTTAAATATTAATAATGAAAAAATGAAATTATAAATTAATAATACTAATTTTTGTATTTACTTTAACAAATATGATAATGTCAATATAAATATTATTAATTTATAATTTAAACTTATGAATAATGGAACTTAATAGATAGATAATCTTATTTTAGGATTTATAAGAAAAATTTAAAATTTAAAATACCAACATGTAAACTATCTAATGGAATTTAAAACAAATGAGATATTTATTTTATCACAATATATTGAATCTACAATAGATTGACAAGTATCTAGAGATAGAGGAGTTCTTATTTGGATATCAAGAATCCTGTTCTTAATCTTTTCTTTTCAATCCTAAGTTTTTTTTTCTTTTTTTTTTTAGTTAGATAGCCATATAAATCCACCTGTTGGAACTGCTCTAATATACCTTTTTAGGCTTATAAAATACTAAGCTTTAGGTTACCTTGCTTATATATACATCGACCTCAAGGATCGTGTTTGACTTTACAGTTTCATCAACAACAACAACAACAACAACGAGAGATGCATACGCCACTAACTACAACATTGCAGCAAAAACAATCTCCGCAGCAACAAGAATCTGTAGCTTCTCATTTTAATCTCTATCCGGTAAGAAAATACAAAACAAAAACAAAGTAGATGAATGAGTTGGGGTCTAATATTATATTTCTTGTATTTTGGTAGAAAAATTAACATATGCAATTGAAGTTGTAACCCGAGATCAGAATTTTGATGCCCTGGTATGTTTTGTTTATTTCTATACAAAAAAAAAAAAAAATATATATATATATATATATATATATATTTAAGTCTCTTTTAAGGTTGTTTGGATTTCTAAGGTTTCTTGGATGTTGAATAGTTTAAGTGGAATTTGCATTGCAGGTGACTGAAATGAATAGCAATTTCAACGTGTCAACAGCTGTTGAATTTAATTTCAAGATCCTTAGGATCTAAAACTAATGAGGTATATATATATAAGTTTCGACATTGCATTTGGAGGTATATAAGTTTCGACATTGCATTTGGATCAAAACAAAGCTCTGCTAACGAATTTTCTTGTTTCACAAGTATGTTGATGGATAAAAGCAAAATCTATGAACAACTGCTTCAACAAAGAAAAATAAGGAAGTTGTTTAAATAAACCATCTTTTTATTTGATCAGATTGATTTTGCTCTTACTTATAATTTTCTTATAAATCTTTGTCTCTGGGAATTGATTGAGGAATGCAAGAAATCTGTTGAAGAGATAGTGAAGAAAGAGGCTTAGTTCCATATATTTCTCATAAGGTATCTTGAATATTTATTTTTACTTAAATTTCAAAAAAAATATATATATTTATTTTTACTTTATCAACAATTAATTTAGGTGCTAAATACCAAGTATTTTAATCAATAAACTATTACATTAATTGGGCTCACTGCGCTTTCTACACTAAGTTTTTGTGATATGGTTATGATCGTTTGTGTTCAACAATTTCTTAACTCAAAAATGGCAATGCATGATCGTGTGACAATACATATATCTATTTCTAATTTATTTATGACTCAGTAATTGATATTTGTTTATTATGAGTCTTTCAAAGTAGAAATCAAGCACCGTAATCCAGAAATCGCACTTCTTCCAGAATTCTTGGACATTTTGCCAAAATGATTTTGGTTTGATAATCCTTTCTCGAAAACGAATCAAGTCAGATGGGGAAACTCTTTCAGATCTTTGTATACATTCGCTACTATTGAGGAGTTCTGGGGGTGAGTATACCTTGAGATGCAGAGGAGAAGGCATGAAACAGAGTCTGAGATCTATTGAAGAAACGATGGTAAACAAGAAACTGAACAAGAACTTACAGTGACTTCTCATTTGATTTGACATTTCGGTTTACTTAGATTGGTCCTTACGTTTTTTGTGAATTCTCCTCGAGATTTAACTAATCTCTGGTCCTTAATATTTACTTTGTTCCTTAATTTGAACACTTATTTGATTTGTTATTCCAATTTACTTATAACTAGATTCAGACCCGCATGTACGTGCGGGGTTATGTTTAAAATATATTATGTCTGTTAATCGAATAAAAGGTTGATTACAATGGTCAATGGTGTAGGGAAAAATGTAACAATACCAGATTTTATAAAAAGCATATTGAAATACCAGGTGTAGGAAGGCATCAGATTCTGAATCCAGAAAAAAAGTATTCCCATCTAGTCTCAGGCCGTCTTGGCTTTGTCAAGGTAAGCCTCATTCACAAGAAGTCTCACAAGGTCATGATCCACCTAGAGACAGCACAAGCGCATTCCTTCCATGACTCAAAAAGTCAAAAACAACGGGAGATCATATGTATTGCTTTCAATTTGATTATGTGGATGTTGTATATCTCATTGTCGTGGTTTTTAACACTAAGACCCTAATCTGACTCCCTCAGGATGAATTATGAATGCAAAGTAACTTCTTTGTAGTGTATGATTCAAAAATCTATCGAAAAAACTTTGTTTTAGAATCAGAATTGATTATAGTTCAAGAATCCAAACAATTTCCAAACGGAAGAGAAGATAAACATCAAATATTTTATACATCTATCCTACAAGCACGGACGAATGGCTTCATTCCCTAACCCAACCTGGGGCATAACACATCTCAACTCACCGGTTCCAACCAGGTGAATATCCTTGGATCAGTTCTTGGCAACATCTCAACTATACGATGACCTATAACATCAGGGGAAAAGAATACAAGATAAGAAAATGATTATAGAACAAAGCAAAACTAATACAAGGTAACACACTTTATGCAGCAGCAAAAACAAACTGAGTACAGAATAGAAGACAAAACTTGAGGCCTACAAAAGCATTAGATTCTCAACTTTAATGCTTCTTATCAATTCTAATAGCGACCTTAGAATTAGACTCAGACTTAGCCACGCCGCATTACCTCATCATAAGTACAAATTACCAACAGCTAATTGGCTATTTAAGCTAAGCAGTTGTGATATGGCAAACCATTACATTACATATAAAGCCAAAGAATCAAGAAGAAAAGTTGAATATCATCAAAGGTTCAGACTCGTGAAGCACTGAGAAGACATAAGGACCTAAGATCAACCATAATTTTAAATCAAATATGCCGTTTTTAAAATTGCATATACATATTTGCAGTCACGGTTTCCAGTTTATCACAAAATACTCTTAAACCCTAAGTGAGAGGAGGAGAAAGAGATTTAGGGAGCTTAAAGCACCTACGTCTCTACAGTAGAGACTCTTACATAAAAAAAAAAAAAAATAATAAAAAAAAAAAAGGAGAGTCTCTCAAAACTAGGGTCTTTGAGAGACTCAACAGAAACTCTCAACCCATATGTTACGTTACAACTAAAAAAATACCCACCACGAGACTTTATTTAAATTATTTATTTTATATTTATTAATTTAATATATTTTGTTTTTATAAAAATGTATTTTTGTTTTAGACAAGAAAAATATAGAAACAACTACGACACAAATTATTATTCTTGTAGTAAAAACATCCGAAATTAATTCTGGTAGTGTCATATCTGAAATCATTTCTTCACAGCTTATACCTCACTTTATTATATTTTTCTCTTATCAATCTCTGTGCAATTAATTCGTTTTGAACTCAACCTCTCTTTTTCTTATTCACTTGAACTTAAGTTATTTTGAAATATTTTTCTCTGGTTTATTAAAATCATCCATGTGAATTTATTTCTTGAATATTGAAATCATATCAAAAACACTCTCTTTTACAATAACTTCATCAAAATTTTACCAAAATATTATTTTTTTTATGAGCACGAAACTCTGAATCCTTGATCTTTCTTACAACGATATCATCAGTTAAATATTTTTTTTTTATTTCTGCTATTTTTTGTTGTATCTCAATTTTTCAGACAACAATATCTCCAGATTTATTTTGACGCTCTCATCAATTGTACCAACATCATAAGGTTAACTCTTTTTTTCAATGACTTTGATGGACATATTCTAAAACAGTTTTGCAGAATATAATTTTAACGAACTTTGGAACTCACATACTGACTCACATATTATATTCCACTGGAGCTCTGAGACATTTGTCGGTCATTACAAAATCCTTGACTTTCTTACAACAATCTAACTGGTGTGATCTCTGCTTCGTTGTCTTCTTTATCTATGCTACAAATTTTTGGTCTTTCCAAACAACAATATTTTCGGTCTGCTCCAAAAGATATCCTCTTGAGTTTTGGATCTTTTCAAATTTTGCTTCTAAACCAAAAATCTCACACTCGGAGAGTTTTAAACTTTAATATTTGCTTTCAATTCGAATTAATAGTTTAGCATAATTTCGACATATTTATGTCCTATAATAGATTCTATAGAGGAGAAAAATATATGTTCTATGTTGTAGATATTTTTTAATAAGTATTTTCAAATATTTTTATTGATTCAATGTTAAATTTATATATATGACATTAAAAATTGTAAAATAAATAAAATAAACGAGAGATGCAATCCATTTTTGTTAATCCTATACTAACTATCGATATTTTGATCTAAAAATATTTTCTTAAAAAACTCATATGACACTTGTTTTTATTTTTTTATAATTCAAAATTATTTATTCTGACCAACAATCTCACATGCAGGGAGTTTCCAACTTTAATATTTGTTTGTAAGAGCTTGAGACACTATTTCAGCTCAAATTAATATTTCAGAGTGATTTCGACATATTTATGTCTTGAAACATATTTTCTAGATGAGATAAAAATATGTTCTATAGTTGCAAATAATTTCTAATGTTTTTTCTTAATAATTATTTTCAATTATTTTTATTGATTCAATGTTAGATTTGTATATATGATCTAAGTTTTTTTTAATTTATATATGACTTAGTTAGGATTATAATAAAAATAATCAGCTAATTGAATTCAATACACTCTATTATTGTTTTGAAAACATCAAATAAACTTTAAATATAGCTAAATAGAATTAATCAATTAAATATGATGTGGAGAGGACAAATAGAGTATGATGTGTATTATTTGAAATGTTTTGATTGATTACATGTTTTAGATGAGGTGTCAGCTTCACAAAACTCTAAAAAACTGATGTGTCAAGTAATGAAAAGACCTAAGGACTTTTATTGTATTGTTTGGTTCATTTTTAAAAAAAAAAATTTAATCATAAAACTAAAATCTGTTAAGATACTAATATAATTTGGTTAAGAAAGTTATTTTGAGAAACTTATTGATGGAGATACTCTTAAGAGAAAACGAAAGCGTTCAGATATCGATGAAAGAGTGAGAGAGAGACTTGTTGCCGTTACGCGAGTCCAAGATCTCTCTTTGTTTTTGTCGCTGTTTTATTCCAAATTAAAAATTATTATTATTAAAAAAAAAACCCGCGCATTTGAGTTTTGCCCCTTGAATGGGCCTGAAGGATCAAGACTGGGCTTTATATTAGAGACTAGTAACCACTCTTTCTCTCTCATCTCCTTCTGTAACTGGGAACGGACTCGACGGAGTGAAGCGAACGGAAAAGTAACTAACTGATTGAGCGAGCGAGCGAGCCGAGAGAGAAAATGGTGGTTGAAGATTCTAAGGAGTCCAATACAATTCAACTTTTGTGGACTAAGTCCATAGCGAATATATTAATCGTTCTCAAGTAAGGCTCGAACCCCTGGTTTCGAGCTTCCCTCATTTGGAAGTCACTAAATATGCATATACATGTTTCTTGGGATACATCCATAGATGGCATATAATGAATTACGGTTGAGGAAACTTTTTATTTTATCTAAGGAGCCGAATACCATACATTTTGTGGGCTGAGTTCATAGCGAATAAATTAATCTCTAAGTAAGGATCAAACCTTCAAGTTTCCGTCATTTGGAACTCAATAAATATGCATGTACATTTGAATTGCAATATTGTAATGTAAAGAGTTGAATACAATACATCTTTGTGGGATTAAATCACAGCGAATAAATTAATTTCCTCTCAAGTAAGGCTTGAACCCAGACCCAGATTTCGATCCTTTGGAGCCCAGTCAACGAATTACTAAGCTGCCTATACTTAAAGTTGCATAGTCAAGTATTGTTATGGAAATTATTATTATTATTTTTTGCGACCGAAGGATATACATCCAATGTTATGGAAACTTGATTTTCAAATCTATAACTCTTTAGTATTGAATTGAAGAATCAAACCATTCTTTGATTTTAATATAGAGAAGATAAGCAATTCGAAAACATAATAAGAGAAAGCTTGAAGAGAGAACTTGGAGAAGATAGCTGAAGAGGCTACAAAAACTGATAACAAGAATTTACTGTGCAAGAACAGAGTCGAGATCCATGGAAGAAACGAAGGTATAAAAGAAAATGAACAAGATCTTACTTTGTTGATCCATATTTCCTCTATCAACTTTACAATGTACTTATTGTGATTTCTCATTTGATTTGACGTTTAGATTTATAAATAGATTGGTCCTTACAATCTCAGGAGAAGTCAAGGACACCATGAAAAGAGTCGACAAAGATAGCTAACGTTTTGTTTATTTTTGATTATCAGGGACAAACTCCGGAATTGAGACCAAATGAATTAAGGAGTAGATCTGATGAGAGAAATGGTAGAAGACAGGGAACAGAGCCAGAGAAGATGGTAAAGAAGCTGAACAAAAACGTACTCTCTTCTTTACTGTGCACTATTATGATGAAACCAGAGTCGATACGAATTTTTCAGGAGAAAGAAGACTCAGGTTTTGGAGTAAACGAAGAGGGTCAGATTCCTGATCACCAAGCGTCAGATGCTGCAGACTCAGACGTGCGAGAGAATCTGAAAGAACAACAGAGAGTGAGTGATGTTGAGATACAGAGGAAACACTATGAAACAGAGTCATGATTATGTCAAACGTTAAAGAAACTAAGGTCTTACATAATATGCTTTGATTGATTTAACGTTTCCTTTTGATTTTTTGATACCTCAGGCTAGAACTCCGGAATGGACTCAGTGGAGATACGGACATGTGTTATCAAGTGAGTATCCAGTTCGTCCAGGTGAAGAATGTTGTCTGTTTTATCTAAGATCTGGTCTGTGTGGCTATGGAAGCGAGTGTTGTTACAATCATCCTCCTCAACATGTGAGATATAAAAATCATCTATTTGGCTGAGTATAATTTGATATTTCTCCTCGTTTCTTGTAGCTTTGAAACATCTTAATAGTATTCTTTTACTACAAACAGGAGATTCCGGACATGATTGGTCGGAAGCTGGATTGTAAGGTACTCTTCTTGATTTTGTGGTAAAATGGATTGATTGTTGTGGTAAAATGGATTGATTGTTGTGGTATGAGTGCATTATAGAGAGTCAAAAACCTAGATTTTGTTCTGCGGTGATGCATTCGACTTAAGCGTAAAGCAACATGAATTTAGCAAAAGTTTTTGTAACTTCATTTAAGATGTAACAAGAATCTACACTGAATTGCATTTTTAACTCTTGTCTGGTTTAGTCTTTCCTTGAAAAGAAAGATTCACCGAGTTGTTTACTTTCCTGTAAGATGTTCTTCCAAACAACTTCTTCTTCTTCTAAATTCATTTTGTTGCAGTTTTTTATGGTAGGAGCTTGTAAAAGAGGCTCACATTGTCAATTCTTTCACCGAGGGGGAAGGGTAGGTGCAGAACCTGCGGTAATTTCATTACGGATACTATATTATTCTTAGCAACGCTTTCGTCAAATGTGATAGACTTATATGAGTTTCTTCTCCAGGGTGAGAATCCATGACCATATTAGTATGATTTAACGTTTCTTAAGTTTTGATTCTCAGGGTAGAACTCGGAATTTGAGACCTAATGGTTCAGGGAGGAGGTGTGAAACAGAGTCAAGATCCAGGGCAAATAAGAGGGTATGAAACAGAACAAGAACTTACTCTTCTTTTATTGTGGATTATGTTGAAACAAGAGTTTACACGAATTTCTCAGGAGAAAAAAGACTTTGGATTTGGAAAACATGAAGTGGGTCAGTTTCGTGATCACCAAGACTCTGACGAAGACGCGCAAGGGATTCTGTTACGACAGAGACCTAGAGATGTTGAGATGCGGAAGAGGGTAAAGAAACTAAGTTCCTACACAGTTTTCTTTGTTTGATTTTAACGTTTTCTTTAAAATTTTGATTCTCAGTCTAGAAGTACGGGTTGGAGAGCGAGTGAATCAAGAGAAAGATCTGAAGATAGATGTCAAAGACGCCATGAAAAGGAGTTGGCACTATTCAACCGAGCGAGGGTAAAGAAAATGAATAACACCCTGATATTTTGTTTTTGTTTTATTTTACTCATTAGTCACTTATGATCCTGAGTCCTCTTACTTAGCTCGTTGCTTTTTCTTCAAAACAAATATGGTAGGAGTTTCGAATGAATTGCGTCAAAACTCGTGAGAATTTTCAGAAACTGAGTCAAGGGAACATCGAGAGGCAGAGGAGAGAAGCTCAAGAGAATCTGCAAAAACAGAGATTTCAGGTGAAGAAACTGAAACGAAACCTAATCATGTTTCTTTATGGATGATGAAATATAGTCAAGAACTGTTACCAAAAAAAAAATATATATAGTCAAGAAGAACTTGTCAGGAGAAGAGAGAACAGAGCATACCCTTGTTTTTTCTAACTGTGACTTCTCACTTGATTTGATTGTTTTTATTTACTTATTCGCAGGACATGCCAGAGAATCACAACGTAGATGCTCAACAGAATCTGCAGGAACAGAGGAAGAGAAACATTGAAAAGGAGAGAAGAGAAGCTCGTTTGAGACTTGATCAGGTGTTTAGTTGAATCATCAACATTTTCTTGATTGTTTTTTTTTTTTTTTTTTAAACATCAATTACATAACAAAAGATTCTCATGTGAGTTGTAAATATATTTTGTTCCTTCAGATCCAACCAACTGTTGCATTTGACGAATGGAGTCGAGCCAGAGAGTTGATGATAGAATTCGGATTTACTGATTTCGAAGGCTCCTTCCTTGGAAGACAAGAAAAAAAATTTTAGGTCAAGATTAACATCGTTCTTTTCTTTTTCTTTTTTTTTTTTTACTGGTCAGAAAACATTGTTGTTATGTCGGATTTTAAGCTATTTTATGATTCTGTCATAAGAGAATTGGTTAAATAATTAAAACTATTAAAGCATAATTAAACATGTCAAGCTTGGTACAACGTTTAGTTGGTAGTATTAGCATGTGGTAGTATAATGTTAGAGTTTTAAAATGGATTTGTGCTCTGATTGATAAGTTGCATAACGACAGATTGATCATGCGATTGTAATGGATGTTAGGAAAAATCTTTGTCAGCTATATCATGTATGTGATTTGTTACATGGTCACACATTCTAACCAAAAAAGATGTATTAATAACTACACAAACAATAACTATGTATGGTGACATACACCAAAAAATTAACACTACGTAATCAGCATCATTTTCGTTAAATTAATCACGGTTTCGCCCAATATATAAACTTCTAGAATATATCTTATTGGTAAACCGAACACAACTCTTTTTCATTTTTTTTTGGTCTAAATCGATTGTACATTTACACCAATATCGGGTTTTAATTATATTGTTTCAGATGTTTTTTTCCTGAATTCGTGTCGGGATTAAACTTTTATATTGATTTTTAAGCCATTTAATTGTAACCATCACAGTTCACATCCATACGCAAATCTTGAACAATTTAATGGAAATGATGTTGACTATGTATGTTTCTTTTTTCTGGTGTATGTATCACTAACTAGGCGTTGATATTTTTTAGGGTGCAAATGATTGACTAAGATTAAAAAGTTAAATGAATATTCATCTAATTTTTTAAATTAAATTGATTTAACCTATTCAACTAAAACAATTAAAAAAATAAACAAATTTTAAAGAGAAATTTTTCAATTCATTTATCTACTATTATTGTAGAAAAATTGATTGAATGATATTAATTTTTTTTTTTCAACTCAATTTTTTCTAATTATTCATCTACATCCATCTATTTGCACTCTTGGTATAGTTATAAATACCTACGTTTTCTTAGTTGAGTTTTGTGACCATACAACGTGTTATAATTACCGACGATTGCATTAAATTATTATTTGACTTAAAATAATCAGTAATATTATTTTTTTCTTAAATGACATTTTGTTTGTTTATTCCTTTATACACTTCCATTATGCATATTTTTCTCCCCACCATAACCCAACATTACTAACCAGCTTTGATTGAATCGTGTTTAAGATTCCTATACTTTGTTAATAATACATGTTTAGATTAACTTCTTCGCGGTTCCAAAAACTAAAATTTTTTGCAAAATACAATTAGCGGTTCCGAAAAACTAATAACTTAGCCAAAAACTTTTTTGTCACAACGGAAATTTTTTTAAGTTAAAGTATAGTTTTCATAAAAGTAATTTAATGTCCACAATTTCTCAATTCCTATCGTGAGGGTTTCTTTTTTGGTTAATTGCACTAATACGAGATTAGCTAGGTACACTATTTAAACTGTATAGATCTTATATTTAAATCAGTTGCAAACAGACATTATATTTTAAAAATACACAAAATGAGAGTTTTTTTCTGTGAAATAAACATACTCTTTTATAATACAGTAGCACTAGTATGAATAACATATTTGTAAAGAAATGACACGTCAATTAAAATGTTTTTTTAGCATAAATCTTCTAGAGTCTTTGGACTTATTATTAGTTATTACAAATTTACAATTGGTCAAAATCCCTAATTAGAATTTTCCCGCCAGATTGTGAAAAGAGCTTCAGAAAACCCCTCCTCGATTGTTGATCCAGTCCTTGAAATGTTCTCGTCAGGGCGAAATTAGGGTTTCGTTTTCGTCCTTCAGAATCGAATTGGAGCAGGAAGGGGGAAATGGGTATTCAAGGGCTTTTGCCGTTGCTGAAATCGATAATGGTACCGATGCATATCAAGGAGCTTGAGGGTTGTATCGTCGCCGTCGATACATATTCATGGCTACACAAAGGCGCACTATCTTGTAGCCGAGAGCTCTGCAAGGGGTTACCCACCAAGAGGTTCTCTTCTCTCAAGTTGCTTGATGAATCCCAGATGTAGATCGATTTGTTTTTGTTTTCCCCCAAATTAGAATCTGGGATTCTTTGTCTCCAAGTGTATGGTCCCATTTCGTTAAACTTACCCTGAAAAATCAAACTTTTTCCTGGTTAAGATTTTATGGGCTCCGATATCAATCTCTCGAGGATCTTAGGTAAACCAAACTCGAGAGATTTGAATGTTCTAGAATTCTCACCAGAAGCCTAGTAGGGTTCATAGTTTGAGGTTTCGTTTTACTTCCTGTCCATTTCTCGTAGAATCAATAAGGCAATTGATACAGTAATTCATGTTTGCTAAACCAAAACGTATTTGTCATTTCTTAAGTTGCTGCAAAGGAATGAAATTTGACAGTAGTAATCTTTAAGATCTGTTTTCTTGTTACTGTTCTGGTTCTGGTTTTATAGAAGGTAATGGGTTTACTGGTCTCTTTCAGGCATATTCAATATTGTATGCATAGAGTGAATTTACTCCGCCATCATGGAGTGAGGCCTATTCTGGTCTTTGATGGAGGTCCGTTACCGATGAAACTAGAACAAGAGAATAAGCGTGCTAGGTATGCAAACATTGGCTAACTAATATAGGCACAATATGCAAAGCTATGTTTGTCTCCTGGTTATCATTGAACAAGTTTCACACCAAGTCCACTTCTTTTCTGTAACAATCAAGCTCAGGTCCAGAAAGGAAAATCTTGCACGTGCATTGGAGCATGAAGCAAATGGAAATTCCTCTGCTGCTTATGAGTGCTATTCAAAGGCTGTTGACATTTCGCCTTCTATTGCACACGAGTTGATACAGGTAACAGTAGGCTGGATAACTTGTATTCTTCTCCAGATAAAATGGATTTATATTTGTCCTTATTGCTTTGTTTTCCATCTCTTTGATCTGAAGTTTTTCTACCATCGAAGGTTCTGAGGCAGGAGAATGTTGATTATGTTGTTGCTCCTTACGAAGCTGATGCGCAGATGACATTCTTAGCTATTACTAAGCAAGTTGATGCGATTATTACTGAGGATTCTGATCTCATACCTTTTGGCTGCCCAAGAGTAAGCTTTCTGTTAAAATTTTCATGATATATTGCAGTTCATCAGTATTTCCACTTCTTTACTGGTAGATTAATGTTAATTCCTTGTCGATCCCGGTGTATTACCAACAAGACTTCAACTGCTAATTTTTGTGTCACAGATCATTTTTAAAATGGACAAGTTTGGTCATGGTGTTGAGTTTCAAGTCTCCAAGCTACCGAAAAATAAAGATCTCAGTCTTTCAGGATTTTCAAGCCAAATGCTTCTCGAAATGTGCATATTAAGTGGCTGCGATTATCTGCAGTCACTTCCAGGAATGGGACTCAAAAGAGCTCATGCACTTATTACAAAGTTCAAAAGCTATGACAGGGTATACATTCTCTTCTCACTTGATTTTGTCTTACAAAAAGGAATTAGGTAAAGCAAGAGCATGATTTTTAAATAGTGGATACTTTCCCACATTTTTTAAGAAAACTAGCTTTAGATTTTTCCGGTATCAATCTTATGTACATAGTTTTGGAAAAGAGTTTACTTGTGTGATATATTGCTAGTTTGCTTTCAGGTAATTAAGCACTTAAAGTACAGCACAGTTTCAGTTCCTCCTGTTTATGAAGAGTCATTCAAGAGAGCTTTACTGACTTTCAAGCATCAACGTGTCTATGACCCAAAAACTGAAGATATTATGCACTTGTCTGGCTTTTCTGACAACCTTGGCGAAGATTCAGATTTTGTAGGCCCATATCCTTTGAGACAAGTATTTTGATATTAGGCCTCCATTTATCAAAACTTATTAAGCAACATTTAAATGGATTTCTTAACATTATTCACATTAATGCCACAACATATTGCTAAGGGTATAGCACTAGGCCAGCTTGATCCATTCACACAGCTGCCATTCCAGGTAAATTGACTTCTCTCTATTTCTAATCTCTCCCTCTCTTTCCCTCCCGGACATGTTTTCTTGATTCATTGGCTTCTTAAATGAATAGGCTGAGAGTGTTACTCCTAAATTGGCTGTTGATGATATTTCCCGTCCCAAAAGTTTGAAACCTGAAATTCTGAAGAAAAAGCTTGATTTGCCAGTCCAGAAAAATCTTCTCACAAAGTATTTCTGTATCCTTCAATGTTACCTCCATGTCTTTCATTTATTGGCAGCTTATTAGGTTTGGAACTTGGTTTAGTTGGATTTTGTTTGATCAAGTATATCCTGTATATCTTTAAGAGTCTCAATAGCTGTTGAAACTGGCGATATTTGATCTAGTCTACTTGTTCTTCACTTAACATCTGAAAGGCTTTGCATCTATTGAGGCCAAAAGGAAATTCAAGGCTCCTAGGATATCACCAATATCTCTGACCCCAACTGATGTGTCTCCAAGCACTCCTGAGGATAACGCAATAGATGTAGATGGTCTTTCAAGTCAGACAACAAATGAATCCCCGGGTTATAGCTTGGTAAGTAACTAATAACCACACTTTAGCTCTCGGAAGTCGTAGCACAAGCTCTAATCTCTGTGTCTTTAGGGTGAGAATGCATGTATTAGCAAAGTTGCAGAGAAAAGAGATTCACCCGATGACGGTACAATTGCTTTCATTTCCACAACTGAGAAAAATTATACTCTATATTTTTATCCTTGCTCATCTGTTACGTGTAACTATCTTGAAGATGCAAAAGAAAGGAATCACAAGGACCTTGATCATAAGTACGTCAAACAGGAAGTGGCGAGGTCGAAGACAGATAGTTTAAAGGTTGTAGTAAGGAGCAAGTATTTTAAGCACAAGCAGGGGGACACAAGTCTTAAGCAATCGATCCCATGTCTCAATGATTGCTCTGAGAATTGTCAGAAAAAGATTGTTAAAAATGTGATAAACATAACGAGTGCATCTAGAAGAGAAGACAGTGACAGAGCTATAGCAACAAGTCTATGTTTCCATCATGAGCGAATCTATAATGGTCATGAAGATGCCAAAGCAGCGAATTTCTCTGCCATGGATGAGGTGGCTGAGAGAACAACAAACATCCACAAAATAGACCATCAGATCGATAAAGAAGAACAGAACCCATCCATTGAGATCCGTTCTGCCTTTAGTACTCCCGAGAATGTTATACCTCTCTCTTCCATTGCTATTAATAGTTTTCATGGAGCTGCAATAGGGAAGAGAAAGCTTGACTCAGATGAAAACCTTCAGAAGGTTAGATAGAATTGTTCTATTAGCCCATGTCTACTTCTCTCTATTGTTTTTCAAGCCAGTTATTAACTTCTCCAACCATTTCAGGAAAATTTGAATTCCAAGCACATGCGCATGGATGAAACTGATCCTGGTAATTATAGAAATTCTTGCCCACTAAATACATGTATCTGTTAAATTGTTATATAGGCACTGAGATCTTTGACTAAATCTGTTTTTGTGGCCTGTACTATCCTGTGAATTTCTAAACGCAGAAACATCAATTGAAACCGATGACGCTAAGAAGTTTGGATCAAACATTTCACATATTGGGCATTACTCAGAAATAGCAGAGAAATCAGTGGAAAAATTTGTCTCAGCTATATCATCTTTCAGATATTCTGTGTCTGGCTCTCGTGCTAGCGGTCTCCGTGCACCTCTCAAAGATATCCGCAACACTTGTCCATCTAAAGAGTAAACATATTGACCTCTCATAGTTTACTATCTCAATAGTTTATGGTGATTGATACAATAATCTCAGAGAGATATGTTTGTTTTCTTGATTTGTTTTTGACACAAAAAGGTTATCTCCTAAACCAGACTTCAGCAAGTTTGGTTATACGTCAAGCAAACAAGACACGGTAACAAAGTCAAGGCGATTGTGAGCTCAGATTTGTAAGTTAACCATCTCTTTAGGGCCACATGTGAGAGCTTTAGCTGTTGAATCAACTTCCTGGTCGCATGATATTGTTGTTGTTTTGATGTTGTATCTGTTAGCTTTTCACTGTGCATAACTTTTTTGCTATAGATTCTTTACACAACAATTTGATTGATTCATGAATGAAACAACTTTGAACTTGTCATCTCTTGGAAAATTAAGTTTTATATATGTATATATTTATTGAGAAATAACTGAAGATCATTTTCATAAAGTGAAATTTGCAGAGATCCAAAAGCAATATGCAATAAATGATATCTTGGGCCAAACCATAGATAGAGAGCTTTCAAGAGATTTATTGAGAAAAAGACGAGCTAAATTTCTCTGTATCAAATGATTTAGGATTTGTTTGTTTCTTTGCACACGTAATCAATTTAGGGAAACTTGTGGCTAAAAAGGTATGCACGTGAATGCAAAAGGAACATATCATTTGTGTGAGTCCAATCAGTCTCTGACAGTTTGGATCATCAACTCGAAGTTTCTGCTTTTCTCACACACGTGGTCCAGTTGTACTTCCACGTCATCTCACTTTTTTTTTTTTTTTGCTGTCTATTTTCTTTCCCGAGTAAAATTCGTTTTGGTAGTTCATATAATCGATAGAAATAATTATGGATTTTTTTTTATATAAATTAATAATTAAGGATGTTGCGATGGGCCGACATATCAATCATCAAATGCAAGGTGAAAACACGAATGGTGGATTATTTGATTCTAGTTATGTGCAAGCAAGCAACCTATTTCAATAAACCTTTTTAATCAAAATGAAATACAAATCTTTAGGGCTGGGAAAACATAAAACGTAATTCTGTAATTTATATATATATATATATATATATATATGTGTGTGTGTGTATAATGATATGATGTATATTTCAAAGAATATAACTAAAATCGTTTTCTTTTTACGCCATACATTGAACACTTGTTTTTGACACATGAGAGTCATGAATCGTTGTTAGTCACGCTATAATTGCATAAAACTTTCTTGGTCTTTTCCTTTTTTTTTTTTTAATTAAATGACAGTCGAGGAGAATTTTATGCAATTATAGTGTGACTTATTATTTCCTTGTCGGTTTATAAGGAAACGCATGATTATAAGAAAACCAAGTTGCCTAATTTAAGACCGGGCATGTTAGATTTGAATATTATACAATCTCTGTTAAAGTATAAAACATTAATATAATATCGCAATACGAATGTGAAAAACAAGCTTAAAAGTTAAAATATTATAATGTATATTACATAGTTTAGTCAGTAACAAAGTAAATGGATAAGAACATGGCTAGATGCATGTGCCGTCGGCTTATAATCATGTCATCATGTGTCAAAAGTATATCCACGAGACACTAAAATTCCAAAGGGATGGCTAGTAAGAAAAAATCATTAAGATCTTTTCTTTATATGATAAGTTCTTAATTATTAATTTCCATATGCCTATTTTATATAGATATAAGGTTTGAATAATTGGTTAACATATCATATACCTTTTATGCTTGACTAAGAACAGAAGCAAATTGTTGTTAGTTGACTATCAAGTATTTATTTTACCTAAAACCTTTTCCAGAAAAAAAAAACTTTAATTTTACTATTGCATCTATGTATCCGTTTCATGATATACATATGGTTTGCTTATAATATATAATTCCTCTGTTTTACAAAGAATGTTATTTTAAAAAAAAAAATTGTTTCACAAAGAATGTCATTCTGTGTTTTCAATGCAAAATATTAAACAAAAATTCAAATTTACTTCTATGGTTTTAGTGTATTAATTAGAGAGAATTTTTTTTTAGTATATTAATGAAGGGTAATAGAGAAATTTTAATATTTTTTTATATGTGTGAAATATGTTTAAATGACATTTTTATAAAACATATGAAGTATAGAAGAACTAGTCTGAGATATTTAGATAGACCTTAAGGTAATTTAATATAATCAAAACGAGATAAACTTCTTTGACCATGTAATTTTGCTCTCAAATACGTGTAACTAATATTGTAATTTATGTTGCTTTTTGCTCTCACAATTTTTAAATGTTCTAATTATTGAAACTTAAAGAAAGAACAATGTAAATTCATTGTGACCAAGTAGTTAATTAATAGATTCATCTTTAGGTTAGAAAACCAGAGTTCAAATCCATTCACTACATTTTCAATTATAGTTAACTAGTTTAGATGTTATAAACGTCAAAAATACCTAAAATTTCACATATTCTAAAAAAGTCAGGCTTTAGGTCTAGAATCTTCAAATAAACAAAAAAAAAATTTGTATTAAGTTTTGAGTTATATAAACAATAGGTCTGATTAGTAATATAAAACGGTACAAATTTTTTAGCAAATGTAGAAAACGGTTAATTGTACGTAAATAGTCAAAAGCAAAAAACGAATAGAAAGAACGACGTAAGAAAAAAAAAAACTGGGTTTAAGTATCATTTTGTGACTAATTACAATTAAAATGGTATATTCAGTATGGATTACTAATCACATCCAATAAAATTTTCTGGCGTTGATGTCACCGGCAAGAATGTCTCTTTCTTGTGTCTTTCTCCTAATCAATTACAACATAACAGCTGGTTTTGTTCGTCTTTTGTCCTCATCTTCATTAGAAGAAAAAAATAATACTATTCGAAACTCCTGCTGAGATCTTCATAATACATAACTTATACAATAAATTCAATTTATTCAGCACAAAAGAAAGATTTCATGAAAGAGCAATTAATTATATTAACCAAATGTAAATTTGATATTTTTTCTTCTTTTTTTCTATTACAATTAAGAGAATCAAAACTAAGAATAAACAAGGAAAGAAATGTTCTCTTTTTTTTGACATTTTCCTTTGACATTTCAATTAAAAATCAAACTAAAAAAAACAATTACGAAACCGCTGATTTCTTCCACTAAAAACAAACAAAAAATTTTGGAAGATCGAAAAAAATTAATAAAAATCCGAAACCGGTCCGGTCCGGTCCAAATTCAAGCTTCTAAAAATCCGGTTAACCTGAGAACCGAATTACGAACCCGGCTGAGATCTCGTCCTTTAAGAGTCCTTCCGTTACCTGTACAAACGGAAAACGCCATTTGACCTCCTTCCATCCTCCGTCCAACTATCAAATGCGGTGGTATCATTCTCCTTCCTCCGTCGTCATCGGAATATTCCTCCGACGACGACGATGACGAATACCTCCGCATCGGTATATTCACCGGAACCGAACTCGAAAACGGTGATGGCAACGGCGTCGTTTTGCTCCTTCTTGATTTGTTGTTTCTCACTCTTTCTGAGTTTTCCCGGAAACCCACCGGACGATTCTCTTTCTCGTTCCCGTCTTCTCGCCGGCGAATCGGATAGTAATTATCAGAAAAAATAATTTCAGATTCGTCAAATTCTTCCGACATTTTCAAGAACTCAGATGTTTTTAAGATTCTATTTTTTGGTAGTTAGGGTTTATGAAGAATTGAGATTAGAGAACAGTAAGAAGAAGATGAGAAATGTGAAGGGTTTATATAGAGTAGAGGAAACGTAGAGAGTACTCAAGTTTTTATTATTATTTCTGTGTTATGTGTTATGTGATGATGTCATCTTAATGGCATTGAGTGCGGACCCCGCTTTACTTTCTATATGTATACATTGTATCTATACGTTTGATATAATAGAAATTGATTAGTTTTTAATTTTCCTTTTTTTAAAAGACTTCATAATTAAATTTTGTCTTATCTATATCTGTATAATGTAAGATCGACGACTCTTATTTATTTTGCCTACCTATTACATTGGACAAATCTTATCCTTAGAATGCTGAATTCAGACTCTCATTGGTTTAAAGTGGTTTTGGCAGATATTTTAATTGGTTTTGTAAGATTAAAATATAGGAAGCTTGAAATATTATATTGGTAAAGATGGAATTTCTGATTTTCCGAAAATGTAAAATATTGCATAAAGATTGGTATTTTCAGAAGGTACGTTCCAAAAGTTCGAGTCAAAATGATACATTTATTTTATATTTTCAATAATTCATCATATTAAATTACTAGATAAATGATTTTCGTCAAGATTTTTTGTTGATTGAATCAAGACATCGACGACACAAAAACCAATCAAGTTCTGATAATGCAATGTTAATACTTAATTACAATTCCTTTATAATAATAACCCATCCGAATAAGAAAATACGATAACAAGACCGGTTCTATTTCAATTCCAAACGACCTAATCGGTTCAAATATACAGAAAAAAGAAAACAAATTAAGGATAGATGGAAAAGTATTAATAAAGATGGAAACTTGGAATGATACTTTTGAAGTGTTTAACTGAAAAGGGAAGGATAGGTGTCAGCGCGTACTGACAAATCAGTCTCCGTTTATTATTGCATTACATTATTTCAATTTTAAGTCATATTTTACCCAACAGGAAAATAATAATAAATTCTTAGCGTGAATTCTTTGAACTATTTTGGGCAGTGGTCCAATTTACGTTAGTCAAAATACGAAACGACAAAGCGTTCTCATTATCTTCATCATTATATGGTACACAATGTAGTTTATTTTTCAAAGTATTACTACTAGTTAGTAGTCTTTTATAAGGTGAATTTATACTACGAAATTTATTAATTGTTTGCTCTCTATTTTCTACTCTCCATTTTTCATTTGATTAAAATCAGTTTTTTTAGCCTGATGTTTTTTCTGTCATTCACTTAAAAATATTTGTTAATTCCTGAAAATATCGACTTCAAAAGTTCTTTTCAAATACTTAAGAGAATTTTATAATTGTTTGTTTCTATGAAATTTATAGTAGTTGACAAAAACGAAAGTTTTAGTATCATCTATGAAAAAAACTGACGTTGATTGATTAGGAAGTTTGTGTCCTAAAATTTCTTATTTATTTTTTTTGTTTTCATTTTATGGATTTTTTTCCCTTTATAATTGGTAGTATATAATATTAAAATGTTTTATCCACCAAAATACTAATAATATTATGTTGATAATAATAAACGGCATGGGTGATCTATTTTATAAAGTAACTAAATAAGGTTCTTTACGTGCTCAATAATGACAACATCACGGGGTTTTGTTTCTAACCTACCCCATCTCTTTCCAAGCCTTCAAAATCATATTCTAATGATACATTTTATTTAACTAGTATGTTAGATGAATATAAAAATATCATATATAACCTAATGTTAGATTTAAGCTAATGTTAAATATCATAGCCTAATGTTAGATTAGGAAGTTTGGGTCCTAAAATTCTTAGTTAATAACTTTTTGTTCTTAACTAGTTTGTTTAGATGAATAAAAAAAATCGTAACAGCTAATTTATGGAGAATGATGAAAGAAATAGAATGAAAAACTCATAAGATGAATAAAGTTAACCAAGTAAATGGGATTATTTTTTAAAAACGTTACTACAATTTATCGATGGTTTTAGTATTTTCTAAACCAATTACTACCTCCGTTTATGAAAAATTGATTTTCTGAGTATTTCACAAGAAGCATTAAAAACTTATTTTAACTATTTATTTTTTTTATTTTTATTTTTAGTTATTTTAATAATAATTTATATTCATTGGTTGTTTCACAACTAATTTTTGAATTCTTTTTTTTTCTAATGTTTGTATTTAATGAATTTTGTAATTAATGAATCTAAAAAATCAATCTTGAGAAACAAAAAAAAATCTAAAAAATCAATCTTTCAGAAACAGTATAATTTTTGAAATTTGGGGAATAAAAACAAAAATCAAATATTATTTTTAGGTTTTATTATCATGTACAAAATATAATAAATGGTACATACACGGTGGAATCATATTCAAAAGATGTGAAAACATGAAAAAGTTACATACTCTTCATCACCGTTACATTACCAAAAACTTTTATTGAAATACTCCCAATGTTATCATCATTCAAAGTATATATTTTTTAATATACTTTAGTTATGATGATTTTGTATCGGGATGATGTATCTATCTTCGTAAATGCTCCAAAAATGAATCTTCTATAATTCCATAAAAATAAGTAAAGATACATCTAGCTAACAGATCGAGTCCTTGCAAATGCTTCTCTTGATCTTAGATTTTATTTCGACATAGATCTTTCACCTTCCCCAACGTCCTCATGATCATTAGAAGTTCATCATCATAAGCTCATGCAACAGAAAACCATCTATGTCATTTGGAGGAAGAGGAATTAAAGAGTGTATAGTCATCTGTCCCAAAGCCAGCTAGATATCTCAAGAGTATCATCAACAAAGTAATGTGTGGTCGCCTTCTTTCTTTTCCCAATGTAGACCTACTTCTCTCCTTATCCTTTTGAATTTTACTTTGTTTGTATTACAAAAAACGCCTAATTTGTCTCGGCTTGTATCCATCAATGATATAATTCTCTCTTTTTTGCTTGTAGGTAGAAATATAAGTGGGCAAATACACCAAAAATAAAATAAAAGAAACTAAGTCCATAGAAATAAAACATCTAATAACGTCCTAACCAAAAGCAAAAAAAAGAAAATATATAATTTTGGAAGTATCCATAAGTCAAAGCAGAGCAAAAGATTACTAAGAAAGCTAAGGTATGGCTCCTTCTCTTCCAATAAAACAAGAAAGCACTCACAACAACCATAATCAGTTAAGCAATTGGTCAAATTATTCAAACCTACCACTATCTCAATTTTTGGTTCCAACTCTCTTTTTCTTTTTTTTTTCGATCAACCATATAAATCTGTTCATTTTATACTATTTTATGACAATATAATAAGGAAATTGAAGATGTAACCCATAGGCAGTCACAAAATTGTAATGTAAAAACGGTTGCAACCACGTATGGAATTAACCCTGACCAACTTACCAATGTCATTATTCAAACTCTTTAAATGACATGCCCTAAGCGACTTTTATCCGAATTTCGAAGACTTTTACAAACTTTTCATATGGTTTTGGTTATACTATTTAATATCTATACTTTAAATAGAGTTTTTCATTATTTTAAAACGAAGAAGAAAAAGACAAAACTAGTTTCCGGAAATGACAGAAGAGTTTTGGGCATTGGAAGTGTGTTGTGTTTATTTACGGCATCGTAGGCCTCGTCAATGAAGAAAACCCTCTCGAGGGTCTCACTTTCCAGATCTATCTTGAAATGCGACAAAGCTTTTTGTGAACCAAACACGTGTTATGATCACGTAATCATCAGAGACGGATCTCGAAGTTTATGCTTCGCTTCGATTGACGGGACTCTCAATGTCTCTATTCTTGTCTTCTTCCTACGTGGCAAATTTTATCATTATAAAAAATACTTTTTTTTTTTGGAGTAACAATGGTGTATCCTAAAATCTTCTGATTCTTGGATTGGTGATAGTGATAACATTAAAATAAGTATTCTGTGTTTAAAATTATTTTCTGCTGATAAGCTCAATCCCATTCTTTATAGGCTATGTAGCTCGATTCTCTTACAATTTGATATGTGAAAATTTGTCTATGTTGGGTTTCAATCGAACGAATGATTAGCAAACCGTAGAATATAGATACGAATATTCTAGAAAATTGAGGTGGGTAAGATCATTTATACAATAGTTTGATATATGAAATAATTATTTTGTCTTTTGTTAATGCGATTATTCTAAAGTGTAAATATATATATATATATATATACACGTCTTAAAGCTTGTGAAAACGACTTCAATGTCATCTATAAAGTTCTGACTTATGAGAAAATTCCAGAAAATTAAGTCAGGAGTTAGGACTCAATTTTGCCAATTTTCTTTTGTTTAAAGCGTTGCCATTTTGAGCCACGTTACTAATATGGTCTGAACACCTGTCAGATACATTTAGCATGCATTTAATATTGCGGAAGAAACAATAATTAAGTAATTTGGTTAAACGATTCTTCAAATCACAATTTAGATAAAATGAGTTTAATTTTTTTTATATGATCACATACGTGTGCGTATGTATCAAGTATTTGCGTATGCAGATATATTCGGCTGTTACAACATAGATATTGTAGAGTCAATGTTGTGCTGGCTGCAAGACGAATCACATTTAGACTTAATAAATTATTGGTTGCCTGAAGTTATGGTTAAGTTTAATACGTACGTGAAAGTCAAATGGCAATGTAACTCACACGAAATTGCTGAATTTAATTACGTAAGTTTACGGATTTGTCCAATGATTGATGTTTATTCTTAGGGTTTTGGATACTTATTTATTATGCAACGTAAGTATTAGATAATCTAATAACATATGATCTGGAGAAGATGCTTTCATGGAATTAGTTCCCTATATTTGATTCCACTGGTTATGATGATAGCAGATTAAAATTCTCAGTTTGATTGGCTAATGAGTAATGCTTAATTCACCCCCTGCTTCCATAAAAGAATGTAGCTTTATGGTAATTTTTGTTTTTGTTCAAAAGAATGTAGATTATAATTTCATGGTATGCGATATCCTCCTATGTATGATAGACATAATGTCAAAAATAACAAATAAAATGTAAATTCGAGTCTATAAAAGAAAATATCAAATTGATATATCATGGTTTTTACCCGTTTTAGCCATGATATAGGTCTTGTTTTCAGAGTCATTCTAGTGTTTTTGTAGTCTTTTTGAGTCTTTTCAAGTTTTAGCACGTCTGGAATATTTTGACATCCTTTGAATAATTTTCCACCGTTGGATTGAGCTCAAATTTGGATACAAGACAGATCTTTGGATTAGCTTTCATTTGGAAGTGGTTTGAGGCCATTCTAACGGTGCAATCAAAAGTTATGCCAGTTTTCGTGAAGACAGTCCAGTCTGACGAGCACAGAGTCCTGGTATCGACCGACACCAACCCAGTATCGATCGACACCGACTGCAGGAAAAGAAACACGCGATTTTACAAGTTTGAAGAGTCTGCAACTTGGCCCAGAAGATTCTATTATTTACAATTAAGCCCAGAACGTGTTTTAGCATTATATTAAGTTTTTTAACCACTTTGAGAGAGAGCTTTTATCATTATTCCGAATACTTTGAGAGAGATTGGTTCCGGGTTTTTGTGGGAGACAATTTTGAACCCTTGTTTACTCTTGATTTATTCTATGCAATTCTATTCAATTATGATTTCTGTTTCATTGATCATGTCTGAGTAGATTCCTTGTTAGGTTTAGGGTTATTCAAAGGTGTTTGATGAATTGTTAGGTTGATCTGAATTGATAGGAGAGATTCAATAGAGTTATTCATCTAGACTTGTGATTACTGCTTATTCTAGCTTCATGACCTAGAACATGATCTTAGGTTTGTTTGATTGACACGAAAGTGTGATTGATTGCCTGAACTAGTGTTAGATGAGCAAAATACCTATTCGCAAAGAAAATTTGGTTTAGGATTTTGTGAACAATTGAACCTGATCATTAATGCTTGTTTGAATTCATAGGATTTGCAAAGAAATTTGGAATTCTAGGTTTAGACATAGATAATCTTCGCAGCGACGGTTGGTTGATTTTACATTTGTGTTTCAAGTTCAAGAACAATGCTTAATATCCTCCTGACATTCTATTTGATCTGCAATTCTGATTTACCGAAGAATTTCTCTAGGCTTAGCGTTTTTCCTCTATTGAATTTCACAACTTTTATATTCTGCTGTTTATTTCATGCATTACTTTGTTCGCTTAGCTTAATTCGAGTCTTAATATCTATTGAGTGAATTCTTGAGTCTTTGTGGTTCGACCCCTACTATACTGCAGCTACTGCTTTAGTACTCTTAGAGTATTATATTTGAGCATATCACAAATATATCAGGTTTTTTAATATGACTTATTTTTTTATGTTGTTTACTTCAGAAGAAGATGAAGATGCAGGTTGAAGTACTTCTTGACACAGTTGAACTAACTCAAGAAGTAATACAACAGAAGAATGAAGAATTGTAGAAGATCAAGGAAGTTATAAGTTAAAGACAAAGTTCTATAAGCAAAAGACGTGTAAATAAAAAGGAAATGAACTAAAGATAATTTAGAAAGTTATTTTGGAAAGAGTAAGATAATTTTATTTTTCTTAAAAAAAGAAATTGGTTAAACTTATTAGATTTAGGATTTGGAAATTGGCTTGTTGAAAAAGCCACGACCTATTCAGTATAAATAGGATGGTCAACCTTTAGAGAAGGTAGCACAAACATTGAGAGAGCATACTTAGTAATTGAGTTTTTACTTCAAGAGAGAAAAGTAAGGAAAAACTCGAAATGACTAAGGTTTTATAAGATCTCTAATCAAGGGTGTTTGATTTGAAATCACAAGTAAGAGAGAATAGGAAACAGTGTGAGGAAAAACTATTGTATCACATATTTGCTATTAATCGAAAGTGATTAAAAAAACTTATGTGTTACTCTCTGATATAGTTCCTGTATCAGTTAAAGCTCTTGCACTTTCAGAAGATTTGTTCTATTTACGTAAACAGTAAACAAGTAACAACTAACAACTAAAAAGCTTTACTCATACAATGTGTAGTTGTAATTATATATATACTTCACAGTAAAAAAAAGTATACTTATTTTTTAGAGAAATTCCTTGAAATACCACTAAATAAGTTTATTTTCCAAACATACCATAATAAGTTTTATTTTCCAAAAATACCATTAAAAAGTTTTATTTCCAAAAATACCACAAAACTAAAAACTGAATTATAAGGGTTTATAATTTAAATATTTGGGTTTGGGTTTAGTATTTTGGGTTTAGGGTTTAGGTTTTAGTTTTGAGGGTTTAGGGTTTAGTTTTGAAGGTTTAAAGTTTGGTTTTAGTTTTGTGGTATTTTTGGAAATAATTTTTTTTTGTGGTATTTTTGAAAAATAAAACTTGTTATAGTATTTTTGGAAAATAAACTTATTTTAGTGGTATTGATGAGAATTGCCCTATTTTTTAACTAATGTGTTTTTAATGAATTTTTTAACTAATGTGTTTTAATTACGTTCATAATTGTATGGTCTTTTCTTTTAGTTTGATAATTAAGTGTATGAATTTTTAGAGAAATTAGCCCATTATAATGGAGCCTAACCCAATCCGGCCCAAATGTATCTAAGAACTTAGTAGGCCGGGTCGGCCCGGATTATCAGTGAAGATGATGACATCTACCAATTAAATTTCAAAGGTGTTTTCATTAAATGAGTTGAAAAAAACTCATCTATTATTTCATTCGTTTCAAATTCAATTGGTTGCCAAAAAAAAAAAAGAGTTATTCAGTTGAGTTAAGTCGTAATTCAATAACTTTTGATACTTTTAATGGATAGAAATGTACTTAATATTATAACTTTCATAGATATTAGTTGAATGAGGACGTGAGCAGCTAATTCAGAAGGGTAAAAAACTCGCTTTTCTCAAAAACTATTAAAACAAAAACTATACCAATCGTTCCATAAACTTTTGACTGTAATCTTATCATTCATATGTCAAATCAAGTCTCTATGGATACACATGGTTTTGTAACAAGAAGTAATAAACAACATTGTCCCGACAGAGCACTATGGCCTGTAAATTGTCTTTTATCAAATGCAATGAATTTTCGAATGATATATGATGAGTCCATGCAATTTATTACAAAACCAACATTTTGGGATCAATAATGTCATGCGAATTGGTTCAATACTGTCTTTAAAGTGAAGGTAAAGTAAGCAAGTTTGCTTTTTTTTTTTTTCTCTAAGTTTCTGATGATATCGATCATAACATGAGCTAACACCTAAATTCCGATATATTGTCTAAGATGTTATCATAAAAAGCAAATAACCCAAATTAAAATTCGTCGCTAATGTATATGTTCTCTGTCGTATAGCAGGCCAACAATGGAGAATTTATTTCAAGACAAAAGAGACTAATTCACATAAATTCATCGTACATTACAAACGATTGGAATAGCCATTTTTTTTTAAAAAAATTGCGGATAAACATGGACCATCAACGTCTAAAAAGATTTAGATTAAAGCAGGAGCACGTTCCTCACTAACTCTTTTTGACTTTTATTTGTGTCCTACAACTAAAACTCCCAACTAACTTACATTAACTGCAGTTCCAACTCATTAATTAACAAAAAATAATCTATTAATATCAACCATTGATTCCTTTATAGTAATACCAATTTGGGTACTAGTACATCGTTAAAAGGACCGTGAACGCAAGCTGTAAATAAAAAAAGGATTAGTAGTATTAATTATGAACCCATTACTATAATTTTCTTGGTTAAGGTTGGCAAAGAATATTTGAATTGTAGATTTGACGAATGTAAATTGAATATGTGACGAATAAATTTTCGTCTGGGATAGATTTGTGTAGGTGAATCTAAAAGTAGAAACCCTTACTAGATGGTTTCGGCTTGCATCTTGTTTCTACACGATGCATCATGCATGTAACACTTGCCCACAAAAATTGTTTATCTTTCATTCTAATTTATGGAATAATCTTGGCTCAAATGCGTGATAGAAGATTTTAGTTTCAAATCTCCGTGAAGGTGTGAACTATTTCATCAGTGCAAATTAGAGTCCCTAAATTGATTCAAGTGATGAGACACCTCTCACACGTACCATGCTCCTGTCCATCATAGCTAGCCAAATTTTCTCACGACTTTATAGTTATTTCATAATGAGTTGTTTTTTTTTCTTTTTTGCAATTTACAATTCATGCTTCAATCGTTTATATGGGTTAATCCCCTATCTATTATAGAAGAAGCAATAATATTTGTTCTTTTAGGTTTCATAACGATGGTAAAATAATGTTTTCCCTTCATTATATTTGAAATCGAGTATGGTAAATAAGTTTGGACGATCCATTAAAAAACCTTAATAGCTCTATATATATTATAAGCAACAAGGGCAGTGTTTTGGGATTTCATAAAATCGAATATAATTTGTTATATAGTTTTTCCATACATAACAGATAAGCATTTTGAACCACGTTATAATCATAATATGATATTTGCTCAAAATACTAATCGATATAAACGTTAACAGTTTTATGTTTCTTTCAAAAAAATATACTATAAATAACTTTAATTTATGGGTTTAGTTAACTTTGTTGATATATACACCTATCAGCTTGTAGATGAGGGAACCTTTTTTTCTAATCGTGCTAACACGGACCCAAGCTATTTAAAGTGCTTGTATAACAAAAATTGATCGGACTCATTAATTAGTATGGTCACGTTAATAAATCTTATTACACTGTGATTGACGTTAACGTATGATGTTACTGCTAACAAGAATTCAAATCAAATTCACAAGAAAAGGTTCAATTCAAGCCTATATTCGTTTCATTTCTTCGCTTCACAAAAAAAGTTTGGATTAGTGAAGCAGACTCCAACACTCTCTTTAGGGACCCCTTTCTTGACTGTTATGTTATGTCGGCATGTGTCCGCACTCAGCACACCCTACGCAGTATGTATTACTCTATTAATTTATACTTACATTTATAATATTTTTGCCAAAAAAATTAATACCTTAGAATATACCGTTGCTCGAATAGTTTCACTAATATTTTTTGTTTTTGTTTCTGGCGAATAGTTTCACTAATAATATGAATAAAAACGGACAGTATTCGATATAATATATTTTGTCTTTTCATATATCTCATATTTAACATTATTTTTTTTCTTTCAAAATATATAACGGACCGTATACGATATACAATGTATGCAAAATTAATTGTCCCACTCTATCCCTGTTGTTTTTCATATAATGAATTAATGATTGTAATATATATATATATATATATATATAGATAATCGTTTGTTTTGCATCTTTCAATATGAAGGGTTGTTTTGACACTTTCACGTAAATTAAGAAACATTGAACTTAAATATGGTATTATACATCTAAAGAAAGGTACAGTTTCTGAAACGTAAGAAAGATAAGAAAAATAGTTTGAAATTCTATTTCAAGCTTAAGGTTATAGCAAAATGAAACATCAATTCAAAAAGATTTTTGAACATAGTTTTACTTTAGATGGTGAAGAAGATTAAACCTAGCTAATGGACATTAATCTTTCTAATATGTGATTCAGTAGAACTAGAATGTGGATTTTTTATTACATCTCAAATGACCTGGTTATATTATTTTTCTTAAGAAAACATTTATTATACGGATTAGAACTGAGATTTGAACCGGCCATCTCAAATGTATTATATGATCGATGTATAATTTCCTTTCATATGATGATGAATGTGTATATATTTGTATGTATAAGATAAGAAGACTTAGGGTGCACGTATCAGCACCGGCTCGGCGGCTCGTTTTGATTCATGTCGAAAAGTTTTCAGTCGGCGTGAAATTAATGCCCCAACCTAATTCTCCTCACTTATTTCCCACTTCTTCCATTTTTATATTTAATCTTTGAAATGAAAGATGTCCTTGTTTGCCATCGACTCCACCAATTATACAATTGTTATTACAGTTTTTTTCTCAACCGAATCTTTTTTTTTAACCATAATTTTATGGTAAAATTGGAAACATTTTTTTCAGTTTCTTGATAACCACAACACTATCCAACATAACTAAGTGTAAATTCAGAATCAATATGTCCAAACTTACAAGAACCATTAAACAATAATATACAAACCAAATGATAGGTTTTTTGGAGAAACAAAATTTCTACCAATCAGACGATAAGATCTATTGTTTAGAATATTATTCTACCAAAACGCAGTTATTTGTGAGACGACAAATCTATTCATCACGAAGATCCATTCAAAGAGTAGTTTACTCTAATTTTAATCCCGTAAGATGTCATTAACTATAGTTCTCTTTTTTTTTTTTTGTGCAATCAACTATAGTTCTCAAAACAAATACAATTTATAATTGGACCCATCGACTTTAAAGTAAAGTATGCAACAAACTTAAAAAAAGACTAAAAAAGAAACGAAAATATAACTCACTAACATTTCTCCGACTCCATATATAGACCCAAAACTTCTTTAGATTCTTCACCATTCGCCACAACTACCACTACACCTACATTTCCCATTTCAATAAAATAAAACACTGTGTTATATTTCACCAACTCATCGTCTTATACTATACATAAAAATCAGTTCCTAAAGAATTTATTGGGTTGTGAGATCGATGGAGGGTTACTTGAGGAAATGTTGTTTAGTTTCTGTGTTTGTTTTGTTTTTAGGTTTAGGGTTTAAGGTAAAAGCAGAGCCTCAAGTTCCATGTTACTTCATCTTTGGTGATTCTTTGGTTGACAATGGAAACAACAATCGTCTTGCTTCTATTGCAAGAGCCGACTATTTCCCTTACGGCATCGATTTCGGCGGCCCCACCGGTCGCTTTTCCAACGGAAAAACCACCGTCGATGTCCTCAGTAAACCCTTTTATATCCTTCTTCTTAAAGAAACAAAAGCTTTAGGATTTTTCACAATTTCTCAAAGATTATATTTTTCTACACTCACTTAGTCTAACTAAACTAGAGTGAGACTGACATGTTATAATCAGAATCTAACATGGTTTTTCGTTGACATGTCTTTTGATATAATGAAGCTGAGCTACTTGGATTTGATAACTACATTCCCGCGTATAGTACTGTGAGTGGCCAGCAGATACTTCAAGGAGTCAACTATGCATCTGCAGCTGCTGGAATCAGAGAAGAAACCGGTGTACAATTGGTAAAAAACACATCATTTTGAGAAATCTCTTTGGCTCTCTGTTTCTGTTTAAGACTTTTTTGTTTTGTTTTGTTTTGCTTTTGGGAATGAAGGGACAAAGGATAACATTTAGTGGGCAAGTAGAGAATTATAAGAACACAGTGGCTCAAGTGGTGGAACTTCTTGGAGACGAGTACACTGCAGCTGATTACCTTAAAAGATGCATTTACACTGTTGGTATGGGAAGCAATGACTATCTTAATAACTACTTCATGCCTCAGTTCTACGCCACTAGCAGACAGTACAGTCCCGAACAATATGCTGAAGATCTTATCATTCGTTACAAGGAGCAGCTCAATGTATGTATTCTCGACTTAACTTATTTAGTTTAGGAGTCCTCTGTTTTTTTTTTTGTATCCTAGATCCTCATTTTGGGATAGCCTATTTGATGTTATGATCTTTAGGAGTGATTATAAGTATATTTTCAACTCAAGCTTCCTTATTTGTGTGTGTTAATGAAGGCACTATACAACTATGGAGCTAGAAAGTTTGCATTGGTAGGAGTTGGAGCCATTGGATGTAGCCCGAACGCGCTCGCACAGGGCAGCCCCGACGGAACAACTTGTGTGGAGCGTATCAACTCAGCCAACCGAATCTTTAACAACAGGCTCAAGTCTATGGTCCAACAACTCAACAACGATCATTCCGATGCAAGGTTCACTTACATCAATGCATATGGCGCTTTCCAAGACATAATCGCCAATCCCTCTGCTTATGGTATAGAGAAAATCTTCACAAAACTTAAGTCTATCATAAAATCAACATTTTTCTTATAATCTATGGTAAAAAGTTGACAAATATACGTTGGGTGAATGTGTTTAGGGTTTACGGTAACGAACGCTGCGTGTTGCGGAGTTGGAAGGAACAGAGGTCAGCTAACATGTTTACCAGGAGAAGCCCCGTGCCCGAACCGTAACGAGTACGTGTTTTGGGATGCGTTTCATCCCTCGGATGCTGCTAACACGATCATTGCACAAAGATCTTACAATGCACAATCGTCTTCCGACGTTTATCCATATGATATCTCGCAACTGATACAGCTTTGAAAGGACACATAATATATAGGAGAGTTCTTAAACAATTGTTATGCTTTTCGGGTTCTTAGTTAAATTCTTGGAAATAATTTTGAAGTTCCGTGTGTACCCAATCTGTTATACTTCAAAAAAAAAAAAAAAAAAAGGAGAGTTACCTCCACAATGCTTTTTTTTGTTAATTTTTTTTTTTTTTGTAATCGTGTATCCTCTTCGAGAAAATTAAATTAAATTCAAGATCTTAGATCGAGGATTTATTGTCTTAAACTTTTGTTTCCCTTGTAAGTATAATCACAAAAAACTGAACACAGTTTCGCAGAAACTGAATCTAGTATAGATCGGAATTAAGTTAAAATTTAATTGTCATTAGTTTCAATACCTTGCAAGAAAAAATCCATTTTAGTCAACGAAGAGTACAAGATGTAAGAAAGAACAGATCAACATTAAACTATTTGACCAACAGTAAGGTGTAAAAAAGAACACAGCATGCATCTCTTCATCACTTTCATTATGCATTTGAAAAAGTTTCTTACTTGATCATCTCACTAAAGCAAAAACTTTTGTCAAGATGCAAATTGATATCTTTCTTCTACCAGCAGCTTGTTTCAACATTTTGTAAAGATATATAATAGAGCAATTGAGAAACCTTTTAACATAATTGAAGAATCAACCGTGATTCATAGCGTTGGGCATTTCAATCAAACAAGTAACCAAAACCCAATAAGAGATAGTTAATCCACTCATCCATATTTACATTTTCGGTTCAAGTCAAAGTACGAGGTCATGAAAGCATGTTAATTCATCTTATTACGTACAGATTACGTAATTTTACATTCTCTATCGGGCTAAATAAACCAAGCCCAAAAGTTATCAATCAAGCCCAATAGTTATCAATCTATCACTCGATTGCGACATCAATCTAAAACATGTGGTCAACCAAAGAAAAGTCGAGTTGAACTCACAATATGTGGTGAACCACTCCAAGATCGCGTCTACGCTCACACGTTTTAGTTATCAAACTAGTATCTACGTAACTTAAAAAAAAAAAAAAAAATGAATCTCTATTGACCAAAGCCTTACAACAGCAACATTTTCATTAACGACGATTTTATCAGTCATTAGACGACTAGAATGATTTAGTCCTTGTAGAAATGCTCAATATGGATAAAAGTATTATTTAAATAAATAAATAATAGGAGAATATGGCCCATCGCTTACTTTCAAGTTTCAACCATCGTGATCTATTGAGTAGAAGATGTCTTTTTATGTATATATTTATAAATATCCTCATAACAATTGACAGTGTGAAATTTTTGTCTTATAAATCTTTTTTGTTTTATAACATTATTGTCTTGAATCACAAAATGTATTTCTCTTTTTTTTTTCATCGTGTATCAACATGTGTGTCTGGAAACTACATCATATTAATTAGATCATAGAGTAGAATAGTAGAACCAATAAACCACCAACATTGTTCGAGTGTGAGTCGAAATTTCGAAACCTTATTGCCCAAAATTTATTTGAAAATTAACCTGAAAACATGCAATAATACAATATAATAAAATGTATAATTACTTAAACTAAGAGTTGCAGCTACGATCTTAAATGGAAATAGTTGGAGGGAACATGCACCGGCCTTGTTCAATTATGATACAAACAAGTCGTTGATTTATTCACAAAGAATCCACTTTTCATTTATTGCCCAAACCTAATTCCTCACCTGTTTTCTTTTCACCAATTCTCCTCCGTTTCGAATAATTGGGATCCTGATTTTAGAGAAATATACACAACAAGTGACATCAATAATACGCTTTTATTTCTCTTTCGTATGTATATATATATAATTATTTTTAATTAGTGCATTTAATAACCAAAATATGACAAAAGTTGGGATTTTGTACGCGGAAAAAACTCTACAGCTGGTCAACGCTCAGAGAAGCACAAGTGGCTTTGTCAAACCTAGATACGACTTTTTCTTCAATCATATTATGCTGCAAATATATCTTTCTAATTTCTTTTATAAATGATTTAGACAATTAATTTCTTAAAAATATTATTAAATTTTAGGGGTAAATATATATCTATGGTTGCAAAAATCATTATATTGGCATGGGTCATGACTGAATATATCCTGGTCGATAAGTCATAAGTGATCGAAGTATCAGTGAAATAAATCCTTCTCTCCAATATGTTTAACTTTGATAATCAAATTTTAATTTTTTTTTTGTTTCTTCGTAGTTCCTCAGTTCCTCTTAAGTTCCTTATAATAATAATGATATTTAGTATGTGATTAATGTCAATTTGGTTGTCGGTACGTACACGTTTTATATAATCGGATAAAGAGCCCTTGATAAATCTTGATTTATATTAATGAACGAGAAAAAAGTATGTCACACTATATTGGACCCACCAATCTTAAAGTGATTAGCCCTACAAAAATTAAATCTACCAAAATCACAAATATCTCTCGCTATATATACACCCACAACTTCTTTGGACTTCTTCACATTCACTACACTTTCCATTATCAAATATCTTTTTACTACTAAAAAGATTTTGGTTTTGAAATGGAGAGTTACTTAAGAAAATGGTGTGTAGTGTGTGTGTTGTTGAGTTTCGGTTTGAGTGTAGTAAAAGCACAAGCACAAGCTCAAGTTCCATGTTACTTCGTTTTTGGTGACTCTTTGGTTGACAATGGAAACAACAACGGTCTTGTTTCTTTTGCAAGAGCCAATTACTTCCCTTACGGTATCGATTTCGGCGGCCCCACCGGCCGTTTCTCCAATGGCAAGACCACCGTTGACGAGATCGGTATGCGTGCTTTCTTACAACTAGGAGAATTGTTGCTAATCACTGTCTACGTGATTAGAATGTTAATAGTCCTAATCTAACATGGTTTTGATCTTTCTTGGTGATAAAATGAAGCTGAGCTACTTGGATTTAATGACTACATTCCTGCGTATAATGCTGTGAGTGGTCGGCAAATACTCTCCGGTGTTAACTACGCATCAGCAGCTGCTGGAATCCGAGAAGAAACCGGTCGACAATTGGTAGATAAAACATAACACTCAACTCTCTAATTCATTCATTACAAAAGTTCTAATCATTTTTTTTTTCCTTTTTTGGAAAATGAAGGGACAAAGGATAAGCTTTAGTGGGCAAGTTAGGAACTACCAGAACACGGTCTCACAAGTCGTGCAGCTGCTTGGAGATGAGACTCGTGCAGCTGATTACCTCAAGAGATGTATTTACTCTGTTGGTTTAGGAAGCAACGATTATCTCAACAACTACTTCATGCCTACGTTTTACTCTTCTAGCAGACAGTTCACACCCGAACAATATGCCAACGATCTCATCAGTCGTTACAGCACTCAGCTCAATGTACGTTTTTACCTATGGCTACACTATCTCTGTTTCGTTTCATTAGATCCTTTATTGATACAAACTGAAAAGGTTTGGCTCCCTCGAGTTGACCCATTTAGTAGTGATAATCAGGTTTTTAGACGTGGGTTTGGTCCATCTTTTAATTTCCTATTATGCTCCATCTCATTAAGATACCATTTTTGTTTTAACATGGAAATATGTTTTTTTGGGCGGAGAATGACAAAATTAGCAATTTATATAGTACAAGTTAAGGTCTTAGACCAATAAATTTAAACACCGAAAAAAAAAGACCAATAAATTTAAACTTAATTCCGGTCTTCACTTGTAAGTTTTTAATTTTTTAACTTGTGAGAACTGTTTTTGGGAAAAGAATCTAAAGAATGTGCAATAAAATTTCTTCAATCTTGTAACTTACTAATTTCACTATCATTCTTTTGGGAGGTTTGTGCAGGCACTATACAATTATGGGGCTCGAAAGTTTGCATTGATCGGAATTGGAGCAATCGGTTGTAGTCCAAATGCGCTCTCTGGCAGCCGTGATGGTAGGACTTGCGTAGACCGCATCAACTCAGCGAACCAAATCTTCAACAACAAGCTCAGATCGCTCGTTGATCAGCTCAACAACAACCATCCTGATGCAAAGTTCATCTACATCAATGCTTATGGCATTTTCCAGGACATGATCACAAACCCCTCTAGATTTGGTATGTACACACACAAGCGTGGATTTCTTTTCAATGTTAAAGAAACCACATTTGATATTGGTTTTGTTGGAAATGCTTTTTGCTTTCAGGGTTTAGGGTGACGAACGCGGGATGTTGCGGTATCGGGAGGAATGCTGGTCAGATCACATGTTTACCGGGACAAAGACCATGTAACAACCGAAACGCGTACGTGTTCTGGGACGCATTTCACCCTACGGAAGCTGCAAATGTGATTATCGCAAGGAGGTCATTCAACGCACAATCGCCTTCGGACGCTTATCCTATGGATATTTCAAGGTTGGCACAGCTTTGAAGAAACAAAGTAAAATAACAATAAAAGTTCCACAAACCAATGTGTGTTTTTGTTGTGTACTGTACCTCTTTTTTACTATCTTCTTGACGTAATTGAAATCGAGTAAAACATTATTCTATATACATATATAGCACGATTTCTATACTGGTTCATCACTCTTCACTCGTACAAGTGAGCAATGAGAGGACATTGTTCACGGGAATTGCGCGTTACGATTCATTTCGACAGTCATGATATCGAGTACAAAACACTTACCATGTTGCTTCCAGTAATCAGCCATCGGATTGATCCACTCCGGTTCAGCAATCTCCGCTCGCTTGTGCTTCAATTCATCTGTCGATATGTTATACTTCTCATCTCTTCTCTTCACCAACTCCGGCCTTAGTACCCCTTGCCCCACCCCCTGAGGTGACATCATCAGTTCGGGTGCGCCCATTGGTAACTTGTCACCTACAGAAACACACAATAACCAACGGTTGGTCTGACCAAACTAATCCGGACAAAATCGAACCCACTTTACCACTATAAATTTTGTGATTCTGATTAATGTTTGATTGGTTGCACCGATTCATCCGGAGAAGTCAAGTTAATTGTTTAATCATACGATTAATGGACAATTAACTAACAGAAACATTTTAGGGTCCCGATTGTGGCCCATATTTGGATCAGAGACATACCTCGGTCTATCTGCCAGGTGCACCAAAACTTTCCGTACGTTTTGGCCATGTTCTTGAGCTCCGGAGCAGCCACAACCTCAGGCAATCGTGGATAAGCCCACGAGCCAGACTTAACCTCGTAAGCATGAGAGTGCCAAAGCTTTTGCTCATCTTTAGGCAGACTTTCGTATAATTGGTCCGATATTACATATTCAATACCTATTAAAAACGACTTTATTATAAATTTTAAAAAATTAGGCATTCGATGTAAGCTTAAAATAACGATATGAAAAAAAACATAGTACCGATGAGAGGTGCATCCGAACGATCAGAGGCGTAAACGGCGCACTGGAGGAACTCATCGTTGACTCGGTGAACGTAGTGGTGAGTCTCTATTTGCCGGGACATGTCACTACCATATATCGCAAAAGTGGAGACATGACAGTTCATTTGCTTCACCGGTAATCGCTGCTGCATGATCGTCGATCCAGCATCAATCAGACGTGTTGAAAACGTCATCGGACCTCCAGGAGGCATCTGATCTTCGCCGCCGCTCGAAGCCATCCTTGGTTTTCTTTTCTTTGTTCCAGTTTTGAATTTTTTAGTATATGGTTTCATGATTAGATTACATGTACATTTTTTTTTTTCATGATTATGATACATGGCATGCATATTTCACAGAAACGTGTCACGAAACGGCCGTACAATGACCATGTGTTGAGTCCGACTACAATTTACATCTCTGATTTAATTAAATCGTCTACAAAACCCAAACCGGACCAAAATTCAACCAAACCAAAACCAAACCAAACTAATGTAGAACCGAACCGAAAGGTTCCCAAAAGCAACCGACACATGTACAAGAAAGATTCGCTGTGCAAAGAATGCTGACGTGAAAAATATTCCGGCTGCCGGAAAAACAAGAACTCATCTAAATCTCTCAATAATTTAGCAACGAATACTTCACACGCAATACAATCTTACCCTTTTCAACGCCTAGCTTTGCTCCAGTGACAAGCCAATGTCCAGGCAAATCCTGTGGTCCTTTCAACATCTCTGAAGAATCCACGATCTTGGCCAGTTTCCCTGATTGCCCTGACACGTCCTCTCTCTTTTCCTCGGTCGAAGTCGATGTAGATGGACCTCCCGGTTCCAGTCTCCCTGAGGAAGTAACTGGAGTGTGGTCCCAGACAGACCGTCTTATTGTACAACCGGGGACTCTAGAGAAGAGTAATTTCAAATGCAAAACATTTTTTGATCCGAAATCCCAAACCCCGAGCTGAGCTCCGGTCACAATGTGAACGCCCGAGAGATCGCCAATGTGGGTCTCTGTGTGTTCGATAGGCGAGGTGCTTACGTGAGAGAAGTTCTTCCATTTAATCGGCTCGAACCAGCGGCTATCTTGCTCCTCTGGCCCTTGCCATTTCGGTGCACCTATTGGCACGTGAGAGTCCCAATGTGGCTGCAGGATTTTGGGGAGAGAGACTAAGTGTTGTAAATGAATAGAAAGACGGTTTTGTTTGCTTCCTTCTAAGCTCAGCCTGAGACCTGTGACCGGTTTACGCCCAACCGTTACCTGAAAATACCCAATGCTTAGTTCATCCATAAACCGAACGGTAACCAAACAAATGAATTGATCGCTCTGAGTTACCTGATCAGCGCTGATGAACAGTTTGGGACCCATTAAGCTGAACTGAAGAGAAGGACACACAGGTTCTTTACGTTGGAGGTTACTCTGTTCGGGAGCCCAAGCTCGAGCTATTTGGAAATCCAAGAAGTATTGTAAATCTTCAATAGGAGGCTTATCTGGTAAGAACATCAAGAGCTTTCTTATGTATATGAGAGTGTAAACAGGTGGATTTGAATATGAAGAAGTTCAATTTTTTGATAGAAACTCACATTCCAAGTAAAGTTCGATAGCACGAGTCAAATGCCGCAGACCAGGCACACCTTCAAGCAGAGAGACAATAGGAGTAAAAGTCATGTTGATAATGTCCGGAGCTGCAGGTACTGTCTCAGCCCATCGAGCATGGCTTTGCTCAAGATCGTCGCCTCCTCTTCGCCTAAATATTACTGTGATATCCTACAGGAGAGAGCTTTTTCAGCTAATATCTTCGTTTAACCATAGTCTTAGAGTGAATGAATTTCGTTAACCAGAGTAATCTCGCCATGACCCGTGCCGTTGTACCAACCTTGTCTTTGTATTTCAAGGGACCGGTAATAGATTGACTATCTGCTTCATGAAACCTGTGCTCCATCATGTCATTCACGTAATTTTCGATTTCAGATACCGGTAAAGGAGAAGACTGATGTTGTCTAATGTAAACTACGTCTCTTCCACCAATGGTCACCGAAGTTACGATATGAGTGCCGTAATTTTCAATAAAGCTGTACCATTGAGTAAAAAAGTGGAGAAGCCACATAAGAATCATGATAAGTGTCATCAAGAATCACATAAAAGAGTAGCTTCCAGGAATTTGAAACCACAGAAAGAGGAAAGTTTATTCGGATCATCATTTCTCGATTTATAACACTCAGCAAAAGTTGCTCTTCACCAATTTTAAAGCCCTTTCTTCACTTGGCTACATAAATTATGGATTTCAATCAAGATAACAAGAAGAAGCTGACTCTAAATTAGTTTCCTAACATTCCACCGTTATCAACATTTTGATGCCATGTTCATATATTGATAATAAACAGCGAGACCAGAACATACAGAAGAAGAGAAAACACAGTTTATTAAAGAGAGGGATATACCTAGCTAAGGAAGCGGGATCCCATGAGGAAGGAACAGCGCGTCTGATCTCGTTGCGCAAAACCAATGTAAGCTTTGCCAATTTGACTTCATAAAGCGGGATAAAATATCCAACCAGTGCAAGAGATTTTGTGGATGCTGCATCGACTTGCCAAGAACCCGTGTAATTGAACATCGCGTTAAAGCATCCGAGTGGTATGTTCCCTTTTACACCTGATCTCTCATTGAAATATTCTGCCATCTGCCAAAAAGGTATATCTAATGAATTACCAGAGGCAAGACAGTATTTTTTCCACAGACACCTAAACTTCAATACTCATTTTAACCCCCACAGACCAATCTTTACCCAAAAACCAAATAAACCAAGAGCACCAATATAAGAAAAAGCTTTGATCAGCACAAAAACCCGATAATTCTGTTCTGAAATTTCCCTAAGCTTCCGACTTAATCAAACTACAATTGTCTCAGACTCTCAGTCAAGTTAAAACTCAATGTAAAGCTTCCAAATTTAGAAAAGTCCAAAGTTAATCAGGGTCATATGAGCTAGTGGTTCAATAACAAATACACAGATCAGACAACAGCTGACTGTAGATGCGTAATCAAGAGAGAGACAAAAATTGGGCTAAAATCTAACAATGGCATTTCAAAAAAAAAAAAACTGGGGGAAGTTACACAAAAACTGCAGAAAAATTCACCTGATGGAAGCTGCAAACAGGGATTCTCTGTATACTATTTCTGCCTCGTGAACACTCAATATCAGCAGGGACATTAGGAAGAAGATCTCCATCAGATAACTCAAGATCTATGTTTTGTCCTTCTTCGATAAGAACAAGTCTTGACCCAGGAGCTCCTTTGCAGTAGAGAAGCCGAACATCAGATGTAACATCGAAACCACGACCCAGAGCTTGGATCGCATTACGGAGCGTCGTGGTCAAAGCTTCGGAGCTAGATACGCCAAAGTTTCCTCCTTTACGATTCTCCATTTAAGACGCACAAAATAAAAAAGAAACCTTGAGACTAAATCTTGAAATCGATGATTTGATGATTACAAACTCAGCTAGGGCTTGTGAGTTCCTGGGGAAAGAAGATAGAGTTTTTGAGCTTTCGATCGATTTAGATTCTCACCAACACCATTGCTGGGTTTGACTCTCCAATAATCGTAGAAACCGCGTTTGAGATTTTTTTTTTATTTCTTTGTTTTCTCTTCTTTTTCTTTCTGTGTGATATCAAGAAGATTCTTAGGTTGACTAGTCTTTTTTTTTTCTTTGGTTACTAATAAGATCCTTTCTTCATTTCCAGACAGACAAATTCTTTGACTTTAGGTTTTTAATTTCCCTTTTGTCTAGGGTTTCTAATACAGTCATGTCTTTGTTCTTGAAATTGGGCATATGCTTTTCTTTTATAAAGAATATACAACATTTCACTTTAAAAAGTTTCTTTCATAGTTTCAAATATATCTTTTACAAAGTACTAGAAAATACCCAGTATTTTATTTAAATTATTTATTTAATATTTATTTATTTAATATATTTTGTTGTTATTAAAAATATATTTTTGTTTTAGACAAGAAAAATATAGAAACAACTACAACACAAATTATTATTCTTGTAATAAAAACATTTCCGAGATTAATTTTCTGGTAGTGTCATATCTGAAATCATTTCTTCACTCTTTATACCTCTCTTGATTATCTCTTTCTCTTATCAATCTCCTTGCAAATTAATTCGTTTTGAACTCAAACTCTCTTTTTCTTATTCACTTGAACTTAAGTTATTTTGAAATATTTTTCTCTGGTTTATTAAAATCATCCATGAGAATTTATTTCTTAAATATTGAAATCATATTAAAAACACTTTCTTTTGTAATAACTTCATCAAAATTTTACTAAAATAATATTTTTTTAGAAGGACGAAACTCTGAATCCTTGATCTTTCTTATAACTATGGTGATGACTGGTTCTCCCGCTACCACCCGCAAACGCAGCGTTTGTTAGCGATTGAAAACAATCAAAGAACCCGCTTCGAACCGCTCCGAACCGCTCTCAACCGCTCTAAATCGCCAGATTTCAAAAGATGCTTCCCGCAAGCGTTTGCGGTTGCGGTTGGGTAATAAAAAAAAATTAATTTTTTTTAAAAAAAAAATCATAGCTGGAATTAAAAAAAAAATTAAAATTAAATATTTACCCATATATATATATATATATATATTGTATCAGGTTCTATGTTCTTAAACCCTAATTATTATTTTATAACCATATCCTCTCTATTTTGTTTTCCTCTATTATAATTATGGCTTCTAAGTGAACTTAAAAAAAAATATTAAATATTAAATTTAAAATTATATATTTATCCCTATATATATTGTATCATAGCTGAAATTATATATTTACCCCTATATATATATATATTGTATCAGGTTCTCTATTTTTAAACCCTAATTATTATTTTCTAACCATATCCTCTCTATTTTGTTTTCGTCTATTATAATTATGGCTTCTAAGTGAACTTAAAAAATATTCTTAAGAATATTTATGACCATTTTGGAATTGATTTGAGTTGGAGTCGAGTCAAAAGTCGTTTGTATTCATTGAAGAAACTTTATAATATTTATAAAGGCAATCAGAAAAATCTACGAATTCAAGCACATTTCTTACAATTTGTCACATTACTTGATACAATTTTTAGTGATGAACCAAATGCATAATTAATAAAAATTTCACTATAAAACTTATTGGTTTTGAATAATTATTAAGTACTTTAATTATGAGCTGGTTAACCAGTCGTAAACCTCCCGCAAACACAATCATTTCCAAATGCTAAACCAGTTGTTCAAAACGCTTAGTAATGCTTGAAACCGCAACCGCCCGCTTCCGCAAACTCCCGCAAACGCAACCGCACCCGCTGCGGTTAAACCAGTCAGGCCCTATATCACCAGTTAAATATTTTTCTTTATTTCTGCTTTTCTTTGTCGTATCTCAATTTCTCAGACAACAATATCTCCAGATTTATCTTGACTCTTTCATTAATTGTACCAACATCATAAAGTTGACTCTTTTTTTACAATGACTTTGATGGGCGTATTCCAAAATCTTTTTGCAGAATAGAATTTTAACAAACTTTGAATCTCACATAATTGACTCACATATTAGATTCCACTGGAGCTTTGAGACGTTTTTTCGGTCATTACAAAATCCTTGACTTTTTTACAACAATCTAACTGGTGTGATCTCTGCTTCGTTGTCTTCTTTATTTTTGCTACAAATTTTTGGTCTTTCCAAACAACAATATTTCGACATATTTATGTCTTATAATATATTTTATAGAGGAAACAAATATTTGTTCTATACTGTAGATATATTTTTATAAGTATTATCAAATATTTTTATTGATTCAATGTTAAATTTGTATATATAACATTAAAAGTTAGAAAATAATTATAATAGACGAGATATGCAATTATTTTCAAATAATATTTTCTTAAAAAATCTATATCACACTTGTTTTTATTTTTTCATAATTCAAAATTATTTATTCTTACCAACAATCTCACATGCATGGAGTTTCCAACTTTTATATTTGTTTTTAAGAGGTTGAAACGCTATTTCAGCTCAAATTAATATTTCAGAGTGATTTCAACATATTTATGTCTCGAAACATATTTTTCAAATGAGATAAAATCCGCTCTATAGCTGCAAATAATTTCTAATGTATTTTCTTAATAATTTTTCAATTATTTTTATTGATTCATGTTAAGTTTGTATATATATATGATCTAAGTTTTTTTTTTAATTTATATATGACTTAGTTAGGATTATAGTAAAAATAATCAGGTAATTGAATTCAATATACTCTATTATTGTTTTTAAAACATCAAATAAACTTTAAATCTAGCTAAATAGAATTAATCAATTATATATGATGTGGATAAGTGATGTGGCAAATAGAGTATGATGTATATTATTTGAAATGTTTTGATTGGTTAAATGTTTTAAATGAGATGTCAGCTTCACAAATATTTAAAAAGCTGATGTGTCAAGCAATGGAAAGATCTAAAAACTTTTAGTGTATTGATTTGTGTATGTTTGTAATCTGTAGTACTCATAATTCAATTTTAGTCCTTTCTTCAACTATATTTAAGACTACATTATTATTTTTTAGTTTATGTTCCCAAATTTAAAATCTTTATAATACAGTTTTGACCAAAATGTAGCCCTTTCACATCTCATATTTTCTATAATCAAACTTCACATAACAATACTTAATTTTCAAATATGACTATAAATAACATCGATAATTAAATAATTTTCTCTTTTTAATTTTGCTTTTTTCTTCTAAGGTTTTCAATATCATCATGTCTCTGTTTTTTAAATTGAGCTTATTCTCTTATCTTTTTAAGGAATATACAACATTTCACTAGTTAAAAAAAAAGTTTATGTCATAATTGCAAATATTTATTTTACAAAGTGTTGGTTCTAGTTAATAACACATATAATGGCGAAAATATATTTTCTAATGCGATTACCCAAGAAGTTTACAAAAAAAAATATGTATAATGTTTAAAAGTAAAATTTTTTTTTGCCTAAAAATAAAAGTAAAAAACTAAAAATTCATTATGTAAATAATAGGGTATATAGTTGCTTATTTCATGACAAATTGTTATATATATATATATATATTTTTTTTTTTCATGTTACCCATACAAAATATTAACAATTGTAAAATTAAAAAAAAAAATTGCTTACACTGAAAAATATGCCACTTTTTCAAACAATATCTAAAACTTTCACAACTCCTTTTTTTATATAAATTTTAATATTCCTATATATATTTTTATAAAATATTATAAAATATTTTTAAATACATATTAGTAATGTGTTGTTACGTTTCACCATTCCGCAAAATGTATCTAATCAACATAATTTTTTTATAATATAATACTCTGCGATTTTTATTATGAATAATTTACTGTTACGTTGAAGCTTCCGTATGATTTTATATGTTGTTAACTCATGTTATTAAATTTTATGCCTTTAATCTGGAATATTTAAGACTACATTATTTTTCATTAATCGTTTCCAAAAAACTTTCGTATCCATGTTTTAAAGAAATTTTACCACATTATATGTGTTGTGTTACGCACCCGTTTTATTAAAAGAAAATATGTCTTGAAGTTTAGTTTGCTCTAGGACATAGAATTGAAGCAAGTAGTATGCAACAAAAGCTAGGTTTTAAATTTATCATGGGTGTGCACCATATAATAATTTAAAAAAAGAAAAGTAAAATAAACCAAAATTTGTATTATAAAAAGTTCGCATAGTAAAATTATATGTGCATGCAACTGGATAAATTTTGGTAATGATATTCGTTTGCGTGTATATATACGGATGCACAATCTAGATCAACCATCCAAATGAAGCATTCGGGTTTACACATAAATATTGCATAGATACAACTATATTTGTTTGTGAGTTTGAAACATCTTAACGATAAGCAAAACGAAAACTATTGAAAACAAAACCTAATTCACGATTATATTTATCAGTTTGAATTTCTCGAATAACTGAGAATTCCATTCGGAAAAGACGTTCATCCATTAGAGAACTTCGAATCAAATGTCTTCGAGAACTTTATTTCTGCTCATACTTTTTGGAAGTTTCATGTATGTTAAAATTAAATAACTTTTCTTGTTAATGACTTAAAAGGAAAAAGTGTTCTGTTTGGGTACAAATAGCATTCGGTTAATTGGTTTGGTATTAGATTTTTTTTTATAATCCATTTGGAATAGAATTTTGTTTTAATTCTATTTTGTTCGGGATTTATGGTTTTCTGATTTCTTAGATTCTAGAAATAAATTCCATTCAGGATCAAATTATAGGTTGGTTAGGTTTAATTTTTTGAAATAATATAAAATTAATAATTACCTTATTTTAGTTAAGATGGTAAATTTTTTTTAAATATATATATATATATATTTAAAAATATTGGTTCGATGAGGTGGACAAATTAGATGCTTCATTTTTGCTTCGTTAAAATAAAAGTTCCGAAGGATGAGCTTATTACTTCTCCTACAAGCAAATCAAGAAGCATAATAACATGGATCATTATTTCTTGGAACAAGCCAAGAAACTATACTATGATTCCAAACACCTAAAGGTTCTGGAGATTACTGAAGCGCATATGAGTTTAGTCCAACGTATTGACATGGTGGATCTAAACTTATTTCAAGGTTGGATATTGAAAGCGTTGGCGGAAGAAACAGAGAACATGGATGTGAAGGTTTCGTACTTGATGGGTCTTATTCAAGATGGCTGAACACCAGGGCCGGCCCATAGGATAAGCCACCTAAGCATGGCTCAGGGCCCAAAAATTTTAAAGCCCACTGAAATATATATATTTTTAAATTATTTATTTTAGATACAGCAAGGCAATTAAATCAAATAGTTTGCCATGGTTAGAATTTCTATTAAAAATAAATTATTTACCCTGCAAATTATTCCACTTTGATCATTGAAATTGTTCGTTTGTGAACTGTGATGACATGCACTTGATTTGCTTCATTGCTTGGTGTTGGTGATCAAGAAATAGACAAATAGCCAAAAGGAAGCCGTCAAACCGAGGAGGTAACACGTAACAGGTCTGTGATTGTGAAAGATGTGTTATTTAAGATTCTTGAATATAATACTGTTTTTGGTTTTGATTGAATTGATATAAACATAACCGAATAGCCATGTGCAAACATTTTAACTCAATAATCAATATGAATCTTAATTCATTTTCTTGTTTGTTTATTTGTAAAACAATGAAAGAATGCCTCTTTTAGGGATCAAAAAGGTATTAAGTGGGTATGATAAAAGGAAATTGCAAAAAAACACGAAATGAGTTGATAAAGTTCTCTTCTTAGGTAGAAGAAAAAACCTGAAAATCCTGAAATTTCTGAAGTAGTAGTCCTCATGGAATCAAGAGATAGTTGTGGATCCAAAGAATAATGTGGACAATTTGGATGAAGTGGTTCAATGTATAGTTTTTGCTTGGTTTCGACGCTTTATGTTTTTTGTATTTTTTGAACTAATGGTTTCTCCGTTTGAAAGTGAAGAAAATTTGATAATATATATATATGCATTTAAGTAGTAAGGAGATTTTTTTTTTAATACGGCATTCGTCAACGTCGAACCGGCACTGCTGAACACCTTGGTTCGCCCATGTATTACAAGAAATCATTAAGCCAAGCAGAAAATGGTTTAGTTCTTCTTAGGCAACCTAACTTTATGTACTCGTCTGAACTCACCAGCGAACTTGCTGTTTTGACTATCGCTATTATATCTATAAACCGAATATTTTCTGACTCTTTTGATGAATCGGTTTAATAATAGATGAAAACTATAGCAAAACAAAGGTAAGACGAAACAGTTTCATTTGTCTTTCGTCACAATTTGGTAAAAAATTAATGACCAAATTGTGACCTCTCTATAAACGTTTTTCTAAATTGTGACCAAATTGTGACGAATTTAAAATTTGATCAATAATTGATCAAAATAGGTGATGAATTTTATTGTCGTAAAATGGTCAAAAAATATTATACTAATTAACCAATTGTTACAATTATAAAGTTGTACCAGAAAGAGTAAAACAGTCAGAAAATTATTGATATATATATATATATATGACACTTTTCTAACATTCATCTCTTCACATTTTAGAAATTAAAATTGCCTTATACTTTATATAACTCGAAAACACCTATAGAACTAGTTTACCTCGTCTTTAGATTCCAGACACTTTCAAAACCAAAATCTTGTAATAGATCTAGAGGCACTTCATCACTTGACATAGACTTTCATAATTTCGTCTCTCATCAACTAATTTAATAAACAAAAGAAATTAAATACTAAAGAATTGTTATTATTTTTGTAAAAAGAAGATATATATTTCAATTTACAACATTTATAAATTTTTTTGTTGTTGTGAGAATATCATCTAGAAAGATTTATTACATCTTTTGGATATAGAATATCTTCTAAAAAGATTTATAATTCTTTAATATATAGAACGTACTTCCAGAACTTGTATTAAAAGATTTTTAACTATATATAGATTAAAAAGAAAACTAAACCGTAAAATAAACCAAAATTGTATTATAAAAAGTCGCATAATAAAATTATTATTGCGATTGAATAAATTTTGGTAATGACAAAATATAGTAAAAACTCTAAAACAAATCTAACAAAATTATTATTCTTTTGTGTGTATATGGATGCACAATCTAGATCTAACATCCAAATGAAACATTCATGTGTCATCAGTTTTATTTTATTTTTGGGTTTACATATGAATATTGCATGTGACATTATCATCCTCTTACTCGTTAATTCTCCCGCTTCGACTTTGTTTTATGAATCTGAAGCCAACCAAGAAAAAAAAATCGCAAGATCCTTCTTTGAAAATTGTCTTCTCCGATCTGGACCTTTTTCATTCTTGGAACGTGTTAAAGATTTATACTTTAAAGCTGATTATATCTAGGCTTAATTGGAGATATTTAAATAAAATATGCGATTCGTCCAAGGAAATGACATGGTGGAGGTTTATTTTTTTCATGGTTCGATCTTTGCCTTAGCCGAAAAAACATAAAAAATCGACATCAAGTTTTCATACGGTTCAATATAAAATGATTTTCGAGAATTGCTATGGGTTCAGTGTATTCGGGAAGTGTACTGTTCAATATGGCCGAACACCTTGGGTCAGATTTGTATTATTCATGTGTTATTTGGCAAGTGTAGTGTACATTTTTTGTACATGTTAAACACTATAAGTCTGACCATATACTTTATAATAGTGGCCTGAACCTATAGAACTAGTTTACCTGGTCTTTAATTAGATTCTAAGCACTTTCAAAATTAAAATCTTGTAATAGATCTAGAGGCACTTCATCACTTGACACTGACCTCCATAAACTTGTATTACTAGTTCATAATTCCAGTCTTCCTCCTGTCAAGAAACCTATCTCTGAGTCTGAGAAGATGGCTCGTCGTCAGTTTTTCGAAAAAACGAGTTGCTTTGGCTCGCCTTATACAGAAGAACTGTGATGAGAATCGTGTCGAGAAGGCTCTTTCTAAGGCTACTTTAAACAGCGAGGATGACTCATTTGAAAACTCTTCCTCAGATGATTCCGTAAAGGCCAAGGCAGAGAGCTGTTCCAATCATCAGAAGATGATTATGAGGATGAGAAGGAAAGTGATGGAGATGAAAAACCTACTGAAGCTATTGAAAAGGAGGGCACTAGTAGTGATGATTCTAGCGACGAGTGGATTATGTTGGATTATGATAATCTTGTATAGGTCGCTAGGTTGACTCAATCTATTAGTCTCTATGTAATCCCTTGATTATAGGAGAGTTAGTTTTTGTTTTTGATTAAGTCGTTCTCATATGAAACAACAATGCTTTGGCTTTTGTCTTTCAAGTTGCATGTTAGGTTATAAATTTTAACGAATAATTAACAATTTCTTCCCTTTGAACAATTGCGACAATTATGTTTTTTCCCATCCTTTAATCATGGCTCGTCAACGTTGAACCTGTTAATTTCAAGTATGGCTTTGGTTAGATTTGTAACTTATCACTGGTTAGGTAGGTTTCTATTCTAGCTACTTTCTTAATAACATTGGTGAAATCGTGTTTTTCTAAAGCGATTAGTTTTAGAGATATGTAAATAATGGCAATACTAATGGATTATGGATCATATAAAATATAGTCTGCAATGTTGTTGACTGATGTTTTCCTTGTTTCTTTGATTAGTGTTTCTATTATCAATTTCATGGCTAGACAAAACAAAATCACAATCTTCTATATTCAACTTCAGTGCTTTGTTATTTTCAACTGATCTATTCACACAACAAACACAACTTGTTTTTGTAACTGATCTAATCATTTATATGAAATGACAGACAGTGCCTAATATATTTACATATGTGTATCCTCATGTACCGTTTCTTTCTAAATGTCTGAAGATGGAGCCAAGATCTCTAGCGGCACGCCTGCTATAGGCTCCAACACTTGAACTTTTGGGAGCTCTTTCAACAATAATTCCTGCATTTGAAAAATTAAAACATGGAAGACATTATATCACCATTGATCCAAATGGAACCAATATTTGATTTTTTTCTTTTCTTGTTGGTATTAAGAGAAAGCTTCACCTTAAATGATTCAATCGTTCCTTCTTTCTTTATAATGCTTGCTAAAAGTCCCTTTGCTTCAAGCTCGCCATTTTGCATCGGCACAACAAACCTATATGTCCAAGAAAAGACCGATTGATAACTACAAAAGCAAGAGTGTATATATAAGGGAAAAAGAAGATGATCGATGATTATTTACTTGGCTTTCAAGAGTTTGGCGAGCTGGACAGCGTCTTCTTGGCCAGAAACCAGAGTAAATCGTGGGAGAAGTTGTTTGATGACCGGTGTGATTACAATGTCGGCTCTTTCATTCTTCAGAAGTTCCATGTTGCATACACAATGCGGTTCGTAGTATAGAGATATCTGATCTTCAAGGGATGAAAGGAGATACCTGAGAACACGAAATAACCATGACCAGGTTATTAATTGTTGTTGCAGATATCTATGAAGCAAGTGTGAAGCTTAATGGGAGATTCCTTTATACCCGTTTTCAGGGCGTTGCCATGGTGGACCGAGAACAGGTCCCGCTGTGGCTTTAACTTGAACTTTAGAACCGTTTCTTGCGTTTAGCTCGTAGCTATCTCCGGGTTCTAGATAAGTGACCTATAATAATATTTCACTCTTTCTCATTTTTATAATTGTTAGAGATAGTCTACATTTCCTGTTAAGACTAGGAAATATGAAACAAGTATCTTACATTTTGAAAAAGAGGATTCAGCAAAGGCTTTGCATTTGGAGTTGCAATAACCTTTATGCCTGGAGATTTCTCAGAAAGTGGCCTAAGGGTATTCAGATGACAGTGATCATCAAGGCTTTGAGTTATGAGCAGGCAATCAACTTCAGGGAGATCATCAAGCTGCACCAAATATACATAAATCTTAGAAACTTACAACCACAATGAGAGAGAAGATCATGATGAAACTGCATTGTAAATTAGATTCCATGAGAGAAATCTCAGCTATTTTTGTTATCCTGTATATACTAGGAACGCTGATTATGATACATGCTTTTAAGTGTTACCTTGAAGCCCTTCAAATATCTTTTGGCAGCATCATAGAGCCATGGGATTCCAAAATCCAAATTACCAACGAGAATTGGATCAACCAGGATTTTCAAGCCACCTGTTTCCCATAACCAGCTATTGCCCTAACTCCCACAAGATTGAAGACATGTAATAATCAAATACGATGCAACATTTGCTTATAGAAACACAAATGCTCAAGTAATAAAGATCCCTAAAACAACCCATTTGAAGAAACCCCACCTCCAAGTACGTCAGCTTGAACGCATCAGTCCCAGAGCCACTAAACCCATCAGTAGCTTTGTCCTCTGATAAAACAGAAGATACCACATGCGTCGACAGCTTGAGGCGGATGGAGAGGGACCTGGCAGCAATGTGAGAAGCTGGTGAGAAAAGCGGAAATGCAGATGCGCTTAGGACTCTTGCTTTGGCCTTGATACTTAGAGGAAGAACATTGGTGTAAAGTGGCATCGTGGCTGCTTTGCCACCTGACACCACCAGAGCCATTGATTTTGTTTTGCCACCTGAAAATGTTCATAACAAAATGAGGTCTTTCAATGAGTGAATTGGGAAGACTTAGAAAAAGGTAGCAGGAAATGATGTTGAGTTAGTCCTAGATTCTGGAGAGTATAGACCCATCTCTCACGAACTGCTCTATAACCAACTTGAACCAGTTATAATATGTTACAATCAGTCTTAGGGTAGTCATAGTAAGACCTATAGCTAAGGCTTAAAGTAGACCAAATATGTCTTTGGCTTATGAAATTTATTCATTTACTTTAATAGATCAGAAGATGCCATAACATTCTATAATTCTTTTTTTTATTAGCTCACGAATATGAATATATCCAATTAGCCTTTCTGCACCTATGCTAATTTATCCTCACAGGACGAAACAAGCTTTGATTTGGGAGGAGCAATGAAACCATTTTTCTAAGAAGCCGATATTATCCCACTAATCAACATATACAAGATGATAGAATAAGAGTTAAAAAATAGGGAATCATATGTTCGAGCTTTGATTTAGTAGCCGTGAAATCCCAGAAAATGTTGAAATACGTAATTAGAAACACACAAGGAAACAGAAGAAGAAGGAACCTGATTTAGAGTTGAAGATAGTGTTTGGTGAGAAAGATAGTCTCCAATATGTCTCTCTGTGGAGTGAATGGTTCTCTCAATGCCCCAACACACAAATGAATCACTCTGCACCCTAAAAGAAAGAGAGAAATTGGTGGTTATAATGAATTTTCATTAAACGCAGCGTTTAGAGATTATTGGTCTCTCTGACCTCGACCGACCCGGTTTACAGAATTATAATATGAAACCATCCTTATTTTGTTTTGGTTTACTGTTAACTTGGAGCTCACGCCGAATGAAATAACAAGGTTAATTAAGCATATCGTGATGCGATATTCTCATTAGGGTTCGATCATTTTTGCCTGACAACGTCGGATTTTGTGTTCCCGGTGTTGACCAGCGTAATGGTGCGATTGTGGTTCGGAAAGCTTAAACTTTCGAAATCCTATTTAGCATTGGCAACGCAGAGTAGAAGCAGCCGCCTCTGGTTCAGTTCGCGTAGAGCCCTCTCTAATCATCATCATAGCCTCACAAACAGTGGCAGCACGAATAATCACCACTATGCTTGAGCGAGACGTAACAGGATGCACATGGATGCAGAATCCAATCGTAGGAGAGCAACACAGAACAGTTTCTTCAAGTGTTACTCAAAATGTTACTCAAAATGTTACAATTGAGTCATTCGATTCGTTATGCAATCAAGGAAATGCGAAAGAAGCTGTAGAGGTTTTGAATTGCTTGGTTCGTAAGGGTTGTGCTATGGATTTGATTAGACTTTTAAGGTTAGTGAAGCTATGTGGTGAGAGCTGTTGGTTTGTTTCTCTTAGTGAGGAATGAAATTATATATATATATATATATATAATATAACAAAAGAAAAGAAGACGTTGAAAATAAGAGTATAAATGTGCGACTTTGAAAATAAGAGAGAATAAAAGAGAGAGCGTGCGACTTTGAAATAAGAGAGAATAAAAGAGAGATCGTGCGACTTTGAAAATAAAAAAAAGAGAGAAGAAGGAGAAAAACAAAAACAAGGGAGTGTTTTGTTTTTAGAGAGAAGAGGAGAAAACAGATTGTAAGGGTCTGTTGTGTTGAGCGTTTGGACACTCAAACGAGCTCCGATTTGGCTGATTTTTGGAGGGTAGCTTCGTGACTCAGTTTAATTCAGGTTCAACGGTGCAGATTGTGTTTCAACGGTTGGTTTAAGAGAAATCTGGGTTTTAGCGTGGCTTGTCGTGTCTGGGAATCTGCAGCTTATGTCGAGAGTGTTTGAGAAATTCAACGGTGAGTTCCTCTCGGATTGAGCTGAAATTTTGCAGAGTTGTTCTTGACTCGTTTATCTAGGATTTGGAAGGTGGAGATTGGATTTGGTTGCCGGAATCTTAGTGAATCTAGGGTCGTTTGGAGCTGCATATTTCTAGGCTCTTGTTGCTCTCTCTTGTGTTGTTTTCTTGTTGTTAGAGATTGCTCTTTGTAGCCTTAGTCTCTGGTGGATGTGGTTGTACTCAAAAACATTGGTGATAGTAGATTTTTGAGTGGACTACGGTCCCGTGGTTTTTACTCCTCACATTGAGGAGGGTTTTCACGTATAATTCGGTGTCTCATTTACTTTTATGCTTTGAAGTTTTTGTTGCCAAGTTTAGTGTATTTTTCTCACGAGCTCACAGAAGTGAGGGTAAAACTTAAGTCCGCTGCGCATTAGTCGGTTGCTTTTGTGAGCGATGGAAAATATGGGCAGAATGATAAGCTTGAATGGTTCTAATTATCATCTATGGAAAGGCAAGATGGAAGATTTGCTTTTTGTGAAAGAGTTTCATGTTCCAGTCTTTGAGGAGAAGAAACCTGACGATAAGACTGATGAACAGTGGAAGTTGCAGCATCGCCAAGTGAGTGGTTTGATAAGGCAATGGGTGGATGATAATGTGTTGAATCATATTGAAAATGAGACTAATGCTCGTTCTTTGTGGTTGAAGCTGGAGCAACTGTTTGCTCGGAAAACTGGTAATAACAAGATGTACATGATCAAAAAGTTGATTGAGTTGAGGTATCAGGAGGGAACTCCAATGACGGATCACTTAAATGTGTTTCAGGGACTGCTCAATAAACTGTCTGATATGGGAATTAAGTTTGAGGATGAGATTCACGGTTTGTGGCTTCTTGGTACATTACCAGATTCTTGGGAGGTGTTTAGGATGTCTCTTTGTAACTCTACATCAGACGGTACTCTTTCGATGGATGTGGTGAAGAACAGTGTCTTGAATGAGGAAACTAGAAGGCAATCAAATGCTAGTTCTTCGCGTTCAAATATGTTGGTTACTGAGTCAAGGGGGAGGAGTATATTCAGAGAGCCCAAGAATGATAAGAACAGGAGCAAGAGCAAATCTAACAAATTTGCGAATATGGAGTGCCATTACTGTCATAAGAAAAGGCACTTGGAGAAAAATTGCTAGAAGTTGAAAAAAGATAAAGAGAAAAATCAAGAAGATGGTGAAGATCGGGTGACTGTCACCGAGGATCAGTTTCTTATTCTTCTTGAGGGTGATGCCATTAATGTTGCTAGTCATGACAACAGTTGGGTTGTTGATTCTGGGGATACTACTCATGCTACATCGCAACAGGATTTGTTTTCTACATATACTCAAGGTGATTATGGTTCTGTGAAGATGGGTAATGATGGTGTGTCTCAAGTTGTTGGCATTGGTGATATTTGCTTGGAGACTAGTCTTGGTACTAAGTTGATGCTTAAAGGTGTTAAGCATGTCCCAGATGTTCGGTTGAACTTGATCTCTACAGGGAAGCTTGATGATGAAGGTTTCTATATTTATTCGGTGGGGTAAATGGAAGCTTTCACGTGGTTCCATGGTTGTGGCTCGAGGTGTTAAGTCCTCATCTTTCTATTGGATGCAAGCTAAGGTCTTCAAAGATATGATTAATGCTATGGAGAATGATAATGCCATGGAGTTGTGGCATAAGAGACTCGTTCATATGAGTGAGAAGCCTAACCCTAGACACTCTAAGATCCTTTTTCAAACCTGCTCCCATTTCGAGTCAGTGGTTGTGAATGACTGATTTTGCTCAATCTTTTCGACCTTGGTTCCATAGGAGCACGTCCGAAAGATTGAGAAATAGAACCATGTTCGCCGATAGATTGACCCGCGATAATACCTACAGCTTCCCCCAATATTGAGATTTTTTTACGGAGCGTGATTGGTTGGCGGTAGCAAGATGCCACTGTGTCGGGATATTTTATCTGTCTTGTCCGGAAAATGTTTCCCTGATGTTCTACCAGCTATAAGCCGGGCGGGGTTGCGCGCGAGCCGAGTGACGTAGATGCACAAGAGGCCATTCTAGGTATCTCCGGTTTACACTTACAGAAGTGTGCTCATTGTTTTGTAGGTAAACAACACAGGGTATCGTTCAAGTCTTCTACACCTTCTAGGAAACCTGAGGTACTTGATCTGGTGCATTCAGATGTATGTGGTCCAATGAAGACAAAATCTCTTGGTTGTGCATTATATTTTGTCACATTCATTGATGATCATTCAAGGAAGTTGTGAGTTTTTACTATGAAGATAAAAGATCAAGTTCTAGGATATTTCAAGCATTTTGTGGCATTGGTTGAGAGGCAGACGGGAAAGAAGTTGAAGTGTATCCGCAGTGATAATGGTGGTGAGTATCCTGGACCATTTGATGCTTATTGCAAGGAACATGGTATTAGGCATCAGTTCACGCCACCTAAGACTCCACAGTTGAATGGGTTGGCTGAGAGGATGAACAGAACAATTGTCGAGAAAATAAGATGTTTGATTTCACAGTCAGGTTTGGCTTATACTTTCTGTGGCGAGGCTTTGAGCTCAGTTGTTCACGTGTTGAATTTATATTCCAGAGAGAGTTTGGACCGGTAAAAATTTTTTTTATGGTCATTTGAGAGTCTTTGGGTGCAAAGCATTTGTACACATTCCCAAAGATGAAATGTCCAAGCTTGAGATGAAGTCGCGACAATGTGTGTTCATTGGTTATGGTCAGGATGAGTTTGGATACAGGTTTTATGATACCGTTGAGAAGAAACTCATTAGGAGAAGAGATATTATGTTCATAGAAAATCAAACGATTAAGGACATTGACAAGTCCGGAAAACCAACTCAGAGAGATGAGAGTTTGATTGATTCAGAGGTTGTTCCTTCTACATCGGTCCACGGTCAGGTTGAGGGTGGGGTTCACGTTGATACACCTAGTGCAGATGCTCCCGCACATGATGATGGTATTGGTGATCATGGTGACGATCATGATGAGACACCAACTACTGAGGATCCACCTACTTTGAGAAGATTTGCGAGAGGTCTTATACCGTCGACAAGGTATAATCCTGGTGAGTATGTGTTACTTACTGATGGGGGAGAGCCTGAAAGATATAGTGAAGCTTTGGAGGATGAACACAAAGATAAATGGCATGATGCCATGGGTGACGAGATGGATTATTTTAAAGAGAATCAGACGTTTGAGTTGGTGAAGTTGCCTAAGGGTAAAAAGGCGTTGCTTAATAAGTGGGTGTACAAGATTAAGCATGATTGATGAGGACATCAAGACTACTGAAGAGAATCCTCTACAAGACCTTGAAGATACTCATGTTGTTGATGATATAACTACAATGAGAGAGAGCCACCAAGAACTCGATCAGGAACTAGAAGGCTTAGAGGTTTATTCAACAAAACAGTTCAAGGGTTTCTAGCCCAAGAAGAGTTGAAGAAATCGCCTAAGCTTCAAGCAGCCCAAGGAGAGCCCACTGAAGACTTGAAGATGATCTTCTCAATTCAGCCCATCTAAAGTCATGCAAGGCAAGGAAGAATTCGACCAGCCCATCTCAAGCTTCTAAAATCGACAAAGGTATGTATTTCATTTAAATTATATTGTGTTTGTTCATTTTGCAGGTCCATTAGAAGCTTAGGTTTATTTTATTTCATAGTTTGTATTAGGCGTTATTTACATTATGTCATTTTCATTTCATTTTGTTTTAGGACTTTAGATTTGAATTTGTATTAGTTTTTTCGCCCAAGAAGGCATCAGCTGCACGAGCCCCTTTATAAGGTTCCTTAGCAGTAGTGTATCATTTACCCTGAATCAATAACATAACGCCGTTCTTCATTTTTCTGAGAAAGAGTCTGAAATTCGAAATCAAGTAGCTTTCCTTGTGAGTGATATCAAGGCGACCTAGTTGATCTGTCTTATCACAAGATAATCACCCTTGTGTGGCGACTTCATCCTTCACCTTCGATCCATCATTCATCGTTCGTTGCTCCATACACCCATCATTCATCGTTCGTTTCTCCATTTAACCATCATTCATTGTTCGTTGTTCCAATCATTCATCATTCACTCGTCTGTTGTTCCATTCATTCATCTTCATCTCTTCGTTGATCCACTCGCATCCATTCATCCATTCACCCATTCACGTCCGCATTCCTTTGTTCATCACGTTCGCATCCATCCCAACACTCACGTTCGTAGTCATTCACACTCCCATCCACCATCCACACTTGCTGTCCAAAGAGGGTACAGAATTGAGTCCAACCTCCTTCGACACACTCTCACTCCCATCTTGCATCATCTGGTATCAGAGCTAAACGCTCCTATATCAGGCTTGCTACTTGATCCCTTGTTCGATTGCCCTAATCGTTTGTTTTGTTCTTGTTTGATTGATCGTTGTTAGTCTTTGTTTCTTGTTCATTCGTTGTGCCTTTTTCGCGTTCGTTTATTTGTCCTTAGCTAGTCTTGTTCGTTGCTCTTGTTCATTCTTTTGTTCGTTTGTTTTGCTGTTTGGGTTTCGATCTCTTGCTTAGGAGTTTGTTTAGCTAGTTTAGATTCGAATTCTAGATAGATTTAGTTAGGTCCGATTTTCTTGTTAGGATAAGTTAGATTCGAAATTCTTGTTGGGTTTAGTTTAATTTATGTTTAGTTTAGTTTAATTATTTGGTTTAATTTAATTAGTTGGTTTATTTTTAATTTTTGTTTGGCTTAGTTAAATTGCTGGTTTAGTTTCGATTTTTGTTTGGTTGGTTTCGGTTAGTATTAATTTTCTGTCATCATAGGTTTAGTTGTATTATTTAGATTTATATTTCTTAGCTTATACCTTCTGTTCCCTAGTCCCTTGATCGCTTGTTCGAGTGTGTGCAGGACCAGGTTTACAATGGCAGGAGTAGACACCGACCCCAACATTGCTCTACTAGAAGCTCTTTAGAACATGAAGAATGACCTGGCAGCTCAGATTGGACGAATCGAGCAACGAGTTGGACGTTTAGAGCTTCCCCGAGAGGAAGAGCAAGCTGACGATGAGGAGAGTGACCGCACCGTGGATGCCAGAGCAAGGAGAAGGAACCAGCATGCCAATTATCAACGACCAGAAAGAGAAGTAAACCGTGGGTTTAAGGACTTGAAACTAACTGTTCCCACTTTTGCAAGTAGGGTTAATCCACAAGCTTACCTGGACTGGGAGAGGCGTATGGAGTACATATTCGACTACTATAAGTACAATGACCAGAAGAAGATAGCTCTTGCTTCAGCTCAACTTACAAACCATGCACTATCCTGGTGGGATCGAGAAACCCATGATCGTAGGAGAAACAACTTCGAACAAATCACCACTTGGACAGCCATGAAGTTCAGCTTCAGGAGGCGTTTGTTCCACCCCACTACCACAGAGAGATGCAGAGACAATTCAGACAACTCTCCCAAAAGACTAAGAGTGTGGAGGAGTATTTTGAAGAGTTTGAGCAACTCAGAAACAGAATGGCATTAGATGAGAGTGAAGAAGTGCTCATGGGTCATTTCATTGATGGACTCAATGATCGCATAGCCAGAAAGGTAGAACGACAACCTTGTCATGATCTAAAAGAGTTGTTACATGTAGCTGTGCAGGCAGAACAGGGAATCAAGAAGAAGGTTGCAGCAACCAGCCGCTCTAGGCCTAACCAATGGAGTGCACCTACTACTAGAAACCAATGGAACGTACCACCCCAGCCAAGTAGCATTGAAAAAGGCAAGGCTATTGCAACGAATGCTCAGGAGAGGAAACCAGCCTTTGAGGCGCCTAGAAACAACCGTCAGGAACCAGGTAAGGCTTCTATTTCTAATCCCAGAGCTAGAGACATAACCTGTTTTAAGTGTCAGGGAAAAGGACACTATGCAAGGGAGTGCCCCAACCAGCGAGTTATGATCCTTACACAAGAGGGAGGGTATGAATCCCAAGATGAGGAGGAGACCTTAGACGTTGCTGATTCAGAGGAGGAGACAGCTTACCCAGAGACATGCGACATGCTAGTTGTCTGCAGGGCCCTAAGTGCGATGAGCGATCCTGACACCCTCCAAAGAGAGAACTTGTTCTTCACACGCTGCTCAGTCCAAAACAAAGTATGTAGTCTCATCATAGATGGAGGTTCTTGTACTAACGCTGTAAGTCAAGTTCTTGTTGATAAGCTAGGACTGAAGACAAGTCCCCGTCCACGACCATACCAACACCGAAATCAGAATTCAGGAGCAAGTTAAAGTACCCTTCAGAATAGGTAAGTATGAGGATGAGGTTCTGTGCGACGTAGTACCCATGCAAGTAGGACACCTCCTGCTCGGCCGCCCATGGCAGTTTGACAGAGAAGTCTTGCACAACGATCGCACCAACACCCACTCCCTCACATTTCAGAAACGCAAAATTCAGCTTGCCCCATTGTCTCCTCAAGAGATACATGAGATGCAGTCTAAATTTGCTGCTGAGGCTAAGGTAAGTAAAACTAACCTCTACATTACACCCAACACTATTTATAAAGCTTTAGATCATAAAGAAACGGTGCTACTAATGGTGTTTAGAGATGTTAGTCTTACAGGAGCACATGAAATAATACTTCCCCAAGAAATCATTTCCATACTTGACAGGTTCAAGGATGTATTTCCTGAAGAGATACCAGCTGGATTACCACCCATAAGAGGGATCGAACATCAGATTGATCTCATTCCAGGCACACCATTGCCCAACAGACCAGCTTACATGGTGAATCCAACAGAGACAAAGGAATTGGAGAGACAGGTTCAGGACTTAATGGAGAAAGGCTACATAAGAGAGAGCCTTAGTCCCTGTGCCGTCCCACTTCTGCTAGTACCCAAGAAGGATGGGACTTGGAGGATGTGTGTGGACTGCCGTGCAATCAACAACATCACCATCAAATACCGCCATCCCATTCCCAGGTTAGATGATATGCTTGATGAATTATCTAGCTCTAACGTGTTCTCTAAAATCGATCTCAGGAGCGGATACCATCAAGTTAGAATGAAGGAGGGGGACGAATGGAAGACTGCCTTCAAGACCAAGCAAGGTCTGTACGAATGGATGGTTATGCCATTTGGTCTCACCAACGCCCCCAGCACGTTCATGAGGTTGATGAACCATGTATTAAGGGCGTATATCAGTAAGTTTGTAGTAGTATACTTCGATGATATACTTATTTACAGCAAATCCTTTCAAGAGCATTTACTACATCTTGAGTTAGTTTTGGATACACTTCGAAAGGAAGGCCTGTATAGGAACCTTAAGAAGTGTTACTTCTGCACTGATGAAGTAATTTTCCTAGGTTTTGTTGTAAGTTCTCAGGAATTACAGGTGGATCAAGAGAAGATCAAAGCCATACAAGACTGGCCTACACCAACCAGCATAGGGCACGTGAGGAGCTTCCACGGACTAACAAGCTTCTATAGGCGATTTGTTAAAGAATTTAGCACAGTAGCTGCTCCTCTCACAGCCGTGATCAAGAAGGACATTGCCTTCAAATGGGGACCAGCCCAGGAAGAGGCCTTCAACAGCCTTAAGAATTGTTTAACAAATGCACCTGTTTTAGTTTTGCCTAATTTTGACAAAACTTTTGAGGTTGAATGTGATGCTTCAGGACTAGGTATTGGAGCTGTACTCACTCAAGGAGGACGTCCAATAGCTTACTTCAGTGAGAAACTAAGTGGAGCTAGCCTGAACTACCCAACCTATGACAAGGAGTTCTATGCATTGGTCAGATCACTAAAGACGTGGCAGCATTATCTCTTATCAAAGGAGTTTGTCATCCACACTGATCATGAGACATTGAAGCATTTGAGAGGTCAGACTACACTCAAGAAACGTCATGCCAAATGGATGGAGTATGTGGAATCGTTTCCATATATCATAAAGTACAAGAAGGGCAAAGAGAACGTTGTAGCAGATGCACTATCCAGGAGACATCTACTGATCTCGACATTGGAGGCTAAGGTTCTAGGATTCGAGCACCTGAAAGAAGCTTATAAGGAGGATCCAAACTTCAGCTCCATCTATCAAAACTGCACCCAATCACCCACAGGTTCTTACTATATACATAATGATTATCTGTTTAGAGAGAAACGTTTGTGCATTCCTCAGGGATCTATGCGAGACTTGCTGATCAAGGAAGCACATGGAGGTGGACTTATGGGACACTTTGGAGTAGACAAGACTCTAAGTGTGCTGGTGGAGCATTTCTTATGGCCCCACCTTAAGAAGGATGTGGAGCGATTCTGTGCCAAGTGTGTGACGTGTCTGAAAGCCAAATCCAAATCACATCCATATGGTTTATACATGCCACTTCCTATTCCTACTATACCTTGGGTAGATATAAGTATGGATTTCGTTTTAGACTTACCCAAAATCCGAGGAAAGGGTTCTATTTTTGTTGTAGTAGACAAGTTTTCAAAGATGGCGCATTTCATTCCCTGTGCCAAGACAAATGATGCCACACAAACTGCAAGCCTCTTCTTCAGAGAAGTAGTTCGATTGCATAGGATTCCAAGAACCATAATTTCAGACCATGACACAAAGTTTCCAAGCCATTTCTGGAGAGTTCAATGGAGGAAACTGATAACTATACATTTTATCACTTTATCATAGTTGTAAATATCTATTTTATTGTGTTTTATTAGTTTTTTCTTTGTGTTTTGATGCATTTAGTGTCTAACTAAGTATTTTTACATTTTAGAAGTTATTTTGTGTTTTTGTTTGTATTTGGTGTGTGTTTTGTATGTTTTGAATGTTTTCAGGTTGTAATAATGGGAGATGCACTTTTAGATGGAAAAGGAGAAAACAATGATGCAGAACTGGCCCCAAGTATCTCAAAGATCGACTCAGATGAACGTTTTCCACTGCGATTTAGCTTCAACGCTCTTCATAAAAAAGATGGGAAATTGAGTTAGCTTTCCAAAGGAAGTAGTTTCAGAGCATTTGGATACGTGGTTCAAAAGATATAGTCGATTTAGTAAAGACATGTCAAAAATCGGTCCGAAACCGATTTCCGTGACCGTTCGGCAAAATGGCTGAAGAACACACCTAGAGCAAAAATCGACCCACGGTCGATTTCCATGTCCGAATCCGGTCGTGAAAATCGGTCATAGACCGATTTTTGGAGGAATTTTGACTTTTTCTCTACTTTCTCCACTTGCGAACCCACTCACCCATAAAAGCCTCAAATCATGCAACCACTAAAGAGGACGACTTTTCTGGGCAACCTGAGTCTTCTCCTTCATTTTCTCTCTAGTTTTCATGTTTTTAAGTTTTTAAAACCTTGATCTACTCTTATGTATTAAAGATTTGCCATTTTCATTTATAAAATCTGAATTATGTCTTCAATATCTTGCTTTTCTATGGTTTATTTTTGTCATTTGAACATGTGTGAGTAGACTTCTTTTGGATGGTTGGTTTGGTAGATTTAGGATGTTTGATGCTTGATTTGTGATGTTTGGTGTTTGATTATTGTTTGTATTCACATATAGATTGTTCTTAAGGCTAGAAATGAGCTTCGAAAGAGAGTTTTCTAGATTTTTGATTGATTCTCACCCGGAAGGTGTTTAGAACCGATCTGTCCTATCTATGTGTGCATTTCTATTCCTTAACCAACGGGAGTTGAGTTTTAAGGAAGATTTGATGACAAATATGAATTAGTGTTCATTGTTTGCTAATCGTTTGGTTGCATTCGGAAGTCTAGCTAACCAAATCGGTTTGCAAAAGGATTAGTACTACGGGAGTGGACTAATCTAGTTAAGTGATTCATGTCATAAGTTGAAACATAGTCAATTGTTGAAATTGTCATTTATTGAAGCATCATTCATTCTTTATCGTTTGCCATTCCAACCGTCCATACTTTTAACATTTGAAATCAACCGTTTAAGTTGCTAGTTTGCTTTGCATTTCTTGTTTAATTCGAAGTTACATTTGTGTTTTATGTTTCTTGTTATTCTGATGTCTTTCGTTTAAGTTGTTTAGTTTTCTTGTTTCTTATTTGCTTGTTTAATCATTGTGTATTTAGTTTCCTGTTTATTTACTTTTCTTTACAACATAAAAACCAAAAACATCAATCATTTAGCTCGATTAGTTTCTTGCATTCCTAGTGTTGTTATCTTTCCTTCCCTGTGGATTCGATACCTTAAGTGCTACATACGACGTACCTTTAGGATTGAGGTATTAGAGCACAATAGGTTTAATTGTGCACAAGAGCCCGAAAACTCTTGCGACCAGAAACTAGGCACCAAGCTACTCTTTTCAACAACATGTCATCCACAGACGGATGGACAAACTGAGAGAACACTCTCTACTCTATTGAGAGCCACGGTTGGTAAGAACTTTCGGAACTGGTTAGATTGTATTCCCTTTGTTGAATTTGCTTATAATCACGCTAACCACTCTGCAACTAAGCTGTCCCCTTTTGAGATTGTCTATGGTTTTAAACCAGATACACCTCTATGTCTTGTTCCATTGCCGCCATTAGATGTTACTAACCAGGATGGAGAAGTCAAAGCAGATATTATCAAGAAGCTGCACCAAAAAGTGAAAGAAAACATTGAGCAGAAAATAGCCAAGTACAAGGAGTCTGCAGACATGGGATGAAAAGAGCTCATCATCAATCCAGGAGATTAGGTTTGGGTTCACATGCGATCAGAGAGGTTCCCAAACCAGAGGAAGAAAAAGTTATCACCAAGAGGAGCTGGCCCATTCCGAGTTTTGGAGAGGATCAACAACAACGCCTACAAGCTAGACCTCCCAGGTGAGTTAACTATTTCCCCAGTGTTCAATGTATTTGACTTGCTTCCTTATAATGCAGGTGATGAAGATCTGAGGTCAGAACCTTTTGAAGAGGGAGAGAATGATGAGGACATCGAGACTACTGAAGAGAATCCTCTACAAGACCTTGAAGATACTCCTGTTGTTGATGATATAACTACAATGAGAGAGCCATCAAGAACTCGAACAGGAACTAGAAGACTTAGAGGTTTATTCAACAAAACAGTTCAAGGCATTCTAGCCCAAGAAGAGTTGAAGAAATCGCTCAAGCTTCAAGCAGCCCAAGGAGAGCCCAATGAAGACTTGAAGATGCTCTTCTCAATTCAGCCCATCTAAGCCTTCTAGAGATCAGCCCATCTAAAGTCATGCAAGACAAGGAAGAATTCGACCAGCCCATCTCAAGCTTTTAAAATCGACAAAGGTATGTATTTCATTTAAATTATATTGTGTTTGTTCATTTTGCAGGTCTATTAGAAGCTTAGGTTTATTTTATTAAAATAGTTTTTATTAGGCGTTATTAACATTATGTCATTTTTATTTCATTTTGTTTTAGGACTTTAGATTAGAATTTGTATTAGGTTTTTCGCCCAAGAAGGCATCAGCTGCACAAGCCCTTTTATAAGGTTCCTTAGCAGTAGTGTATCATTTACCCTGAATCAATAACATAACGCCGTTCTTCATTTCTCTGAGAAAGAGTCTGAAATTCGAAATCAAGTAGCTTTCCTTGTGAGTGATATCAAGGCGACCTAGTTGATCTGTCTTATCACAAGATAATCACCCTTGTGTGGCGACTTCATCCTTCACCTTCGATCCATCATTCATCGTTCGTTGCTCCATTCACCCATCATTCATCGTTCGTTTCTCCATTTAACCATCATTCATTGCTCGTTGTTCCAATCATCCATCATTCACTCGTCTGTTGTTCCATTCATTCATCTTCATCCGTTCGTTGATCCACTCACATCCATTCACCCATTCACGTCCGCATTCCTTTGTTCATCACGTTCGCATCCATCGCAACACTCACGTTCGTAGTCATCCATACTCCCATCCACCATCCGCACTTGCTGTCCAAAGAGGGTAGAGACTTGAGTCCAGCCTCCTTCGACACATTCTCACTCCCATCTTGCATCAATGATGAGACAAGTTTGCAACCTCGATACAAGGCTAGGTTGGTTGTGAAGGGATTCGGCCAAAAGAAAAGAGTTGATTTTGATGAAATTTTTGCTCCTGTTGTGAAGATGTCATCCATTCGGGTTGTACTTGGATTGGCAGCGAGTCTTGATCTAGAGGTTGAGCAAATGGATGTAAAGACTGCTTTTCTTCATGGTGATTTGGAGGAAGAGATTTACATGGTACAACCGGAAGACTTTATTAAAAAGGGCAAAGAGGATTTAGTTTGTCGCTTGAAGAAAAGTCTTTATGGTTTGAAACAGACACCAAGACAGTGGTATAAGAAGTTTGAGTCAGTGATGGGGGAGCATGGTTATAAGAAGACTACTTCTGATCATTGTGTATTTGTGCAGATGTTTGGAAAAGATGATTTTATCGTCTTGTTGCTTTATGTTGATGATATGTTGATTGTGGGCAAGAACTTGAGAATGATTCAAGAGTTGAAGAATCAGCTTGGAAAGTCATTTGCCATGAAAGATTTGGGTCCAGCGAAACAGATTCTTGGTATGAGAATTGTTCGAGATAGAGGTGAGAAGCTGATTCACTTGTCTCAGGAGAGGTACATTGAAAAAGTACTTCAGAGGTTTCACATGGATAAGTCTAAAGTTGTTAGCACTCCTCTTGCTACACACTTTAGATTGAGCAGTCAACAGAGTCCGCGTACAAAGTTGGAGAAAGAAGATATGGAACGAGTTCCATATGCTTCTGCAGTTGGTAGCTTGATGTATGATATGGTTTATACAAGACCAGATATAGCTCACGCTGTTGGTACAGTTAGTCGTTTTCTCTCCAATCCTGGAAGAGAACACTGGAATGCTGTGAAGTGGATTTTGAGATATCTTCGAGGGACTTTACTTTTGGAGATGATAAGCCATTGCTTATCGGTTATACTGATTCTGATTTGGCTGGGGATATTGATTCCAGGATGTCTACTTCGGGTTACTTGGTAACATTTGCAGGGGGAGCTGTGGCATGGCAGTCAAGGTTACAGAAGTGTGTTGCACTTTCTACCACATAAGCTGAGTTTATAGCTGCAGTGGAAGCTTGTAAGGAGCTGTTGTGGATGAAGAGTTATCTTAAGGAGCTCGGTTTCAAGCAAGATAAGTATGTGTTTCTTTGTGATAATCAAAGCGCAATTCATCTTGGAAAGAACTCTACATTTCATTCGAGTTCGAATAACATTGATAGAAGGTATCATTGGATATGTGATGTGGTGGCTTCTAAGGAAGTGGAACTTGCAAAAGTTCATACGGATGATAATGAAGCTGATATGATGACAAAGTCATTGCCGAGGGGGAAACTTGAAGCTTGTAGAAAGATGGCCGGAATGGCCGTTTCCTCCACCTAGTCAGAGAGAGAGTTTGTTGGTTTGTTCCTCTTAGTGGAGGAATGAAAATATATATATATTTTCATTCCTCCACTAAGAGGAACAAAAGAAAAGAAGACGTTGAAAATAAGAGTATGAATGTGCCACTTTGAAAATAAGAGAGAGTAAAAGAGAGAGCGTACAACTTTGAAAATAAAAAAAGAGAGAAGAAAGAGAAAAACAAAAACAAGAGAGTGTTTTGTTTTTAGAGAGAAGAGGAGAAAATAGATTGTAAGGGTCTGTTGTGTTGAGCATATAGACACTCAGACAAGCTCCGATTTAGCTGATTTTTGGAGGGTAGCTTTGTGACTCAGTGTATTTCAGGTTCAACGGTGGAGATTGTGTTTCAACGGTTGGTTTAAGAGAAATCTGGGTTTTAGCGTGGCTGGTCGTGTCTGGGAATCTGCAGCTTATGTCGAGAGTGTTTGAGAAATTCAACGGTGAGTTCCTCTCGGATTGAGCTGAAATTTTGCAGAGTTGTTCTTGACTCGTTTATCTAGGATTTGGACGGTGGAGATCGGATTTGGTTGCCGGAATCTTAGTGAATCTAGGGTCGTTTGGAACTGCATATTTCTAGGCTCTTGTTGCTCTCTCTTGTGTTGTTTTCTTGTTGTTAGAGATTGCTCTTTGTAGCCTTAGTCTCTGGTGGATGTGGTTGTACTCAAAAACATTGGTGATAGTGGATTTTTGAGTGGACTACGGTCCCGTGGTTTTTACTCCTCACATTGAAGAGGTTTTCCACGTATAATTCGGTGTCCCATTTACTTTTATGCTTTGAAGTTTTTGTTGCCAAGTTTAGTGTATTTTTCTCACGAGCTCACAGAAGTGAGGGTGAAACTTAAGTGCGTTGTTTCCCCAACAAGAGCTAGAAGCTTTAATTTGGAAGAAACAAAGGTTGTTCATGAGTCTATCATTGCTTTGGTTTCTCCTTTTGATGTTTGGTCTCGCAATGTAATCATGGAGATGTATTCTGTTTGTGGATCTGTTGATGATGCATTGAGAGTATTCGACGAAAATCCTGAGAAGAATTTGGACACTTGGTGTGTTATGATGAGGAGTTTTGTTAACAACGGATACGGTGAAGCAGCAATTGATTTGTTTACTCGTTTTAAACAAGAAGGGAACAAACCAGATGGAGATGTATTCAAAGAAGTCTTCTCTGCATGTACTTTAACAGGAGATGTTAAGGAAGAATCACTGCAATTTGAAGCAATGTACAGAGAATATGGAATCATACCTTCAATGGAACATTATCATAACGTTACCAAGATGTTGGCAACATCTGGTCACTTGGATGAGGCACTAAACTTTGTTGAGAGAATGCCAATGGAACCGAGTGTTGATGTGTGGCAAACACTGATGAATCTTTCTCGGGTTCATGGCAATGTAGAGCTTGGAGATAGATGTGCTGAGTTAGTTGAGAAGTTAGATGCCACAAGATTGGACAGTGTCAAGTGCAGGTCTTGTAGCAACCAAAGCTATCAGTCTGAACCATATTATACATTTAGACCGGAAGATACTTCAAATCTCGAAATGAATATCATTTACGAGACACTAATGAGTTTGAGGTCACAAATGCAAGAAATGGGTTATGTTCCTGACACTAGGTTTTATCGAACTTTAATCTTAGTGATGGAGAAGTGAGAACGGATTTTTGGTTACAAAGGGGAAGTCGCAGTTGTTAAGAGGCTTCTAAACGCAAAGCCTCGATCTTCAATCACTGTGATAACTAATATTCGCATTTGTGAGGATTGCCACAGTATAAGGAAGTTGATGTTGGAGATAGGATTGTCCATCCTATCAGCCCGGCCCAACAAACATTCGAGGCCCATTCGTTGAATTCACTCCCTGATTCTCAGCCCAATACCGAGCAGGTCAAATCCCGAGCAGGTCGATCACCGAGCAGGTTAAATACCGACCAGCTTGGCCCATCGATTGATGCCCGAAGAGGAATTGCCGACTTACCGAAAAACACTCAAGTGCGACTCGGCGAGAGATTCAAGCTCACGCGCTGAGTAACCAAGGCGGTTGACAAATATTTCAAACCCTTATAAATACCCTTTGTACGCCATAAATAAAAGGATCCGAATATTTTCCCGAGCTGGATATACTGTACATCTGGTCCCGAGCTTATCTTAATCTCAATCAAATCTTAATCTTTTCTATTAAACAAAAATATCGCCTCCCCGTTATTATCAATCGACATCAATCTAATCCTAATCAAAATTATTTATATTAGTTTTCTTCAAAACTAACAGTTGATGTCTGTGATAACTGGCAGAGATCTGATTAAGCGAGATGCAAAGAGATTCCACTGCAACGATTACTGGTGAGCTAACTAATCGTTTTCCTCTACTCTGAATCGTTTTTCAATAGAAACAAGTTGAGGTAAAGAGTATCTAAACTTATAAAGACATTTTTTTTCTGAATCATTTATGTTAGCAGTAAGTTTAGATTTGGTTACATGATCATCGAGGTACTCTTTCGGGTTGTCCATGTCAATATCATGGAGATAATCGATGTAAATGAGTTTGGCAAAGTGTTCAACCAAATAGAGAAGAAAGATAGTTTGACCCGGTGAGAGCTAGAGACTTTCATAAAAATATATAATTCACAAGTTTGACAAAAATTCATATAGATATGTGTTTTTGTTTCTATGTAAATGAAGATAATACAGTAGTAAGGTTTCAAGATTCAAACAACTTTAATGATATAACTATTAGAATAACTTCAGAAACCTTTTTTCTCTCATAAGGGGCAAGGCTTTTGATATTACAGAATTTACAGTGACGATGAAGAGAACTCTACTGTGGAGTTTAAGATCATGGATTCTGGGTATAATGGGTAGAGATCACAACCAGAAACAGAGGATTTCATTGTTGTTGTCGTTTGATCGGTCACACCAGACGTGCTTGAGCTACCATTTGTATCAGTGTCCCTCAGCTTTGAGATGTTCAAGTTGTGTCCATTTAAACCAGGATCTGACATAACCTGTGTTATTCCCATCTCTCCCTCAAGCATTTGCAGGGCCTCTGACATTGTTGGTCTTAAAGAAGGAGATGAGTTTGTGCAAACGAGAGCAACTTCGCTGTTGCTGCTTCGTTGCTGTTGAACTCACCTTCGAGCATTGGATCTACGATCTCCATTATGTCCCCTGTCTGTTGCAGCGTCAACGCCTGAGATTTGATGTAAAAAAAAAGGTTTCAGTAAGCTTATGGAAACAGATTCAACTATATAAAATTTTGAATTGAATGAGCTAAAGAGAAAGAAAAGCTCCACGTTTACCCAATTGATAAGCGAGACGTGCTCAGCACTTCCCATCTGTGTCGTATTACTCTTTCCACTAAGAATTTCCATTGCTACAACACCGAAGCTGTACACATCTGCTTTCTCTGTCAAGTGACCCCATAATGCATATTCCGGAGCAATATATCCACTGCAGCATTAGAGAAACCAAGAATGCATGAGATATTTCTTCTGGCATGGTGCAGTTTTGTTTCTTTTATGTTATATATATACTTACATTGTTCTTGCAATTTTTGGTGCTACTGTGAGTGTGTTCTTCTTCATGGAGCCTAGCCAATCCAAAATCAGATATTCTTACATTAAGGTCGGTATTTAGAAGTACATTAGTGGTTTTTATGTCACGATGAATCATCCTCATGATTTTTTGTCTATCTGCCCAGTCCAGTTTCATGAAGGAACTCTTTCTTGGCAATGCATGTAAACCAAAGAGAAACTACATCACATTACATATATGTGCACATGAATTAGACTTAATACGTATTTATTGAAAAGCTGAGTGACTTTTATTTACCAAACAGGGAAAGAGCAAGGGAGTTAATTTCCATGTACTCATACACGAGTAGCAATTGATCTCTCTCGACACAGCATCCATAAAGCTTGACAAGGTTTGGATGATTCAGACCAGAGATCATGCCTTTCTCATTCACAAATTCACGGTTTCCTTGGCATGACTTTGAAGAAAGCTGCTTCACTGCTATGATAGTCCCATCTGACAGCTCTCCCTGCATTAAGTTTCTCATATCAATAAACCACTAAAGCCATATTTTCGTTTGGCATCTATTTTAGCATACTTTGAATACGGATCCGAATCCTCCTTCTCCAAGTTTGTTGGCTTCATCAAATTTTTTTGTTGCAGCTTGCAGTTGCCGCCAAGTAAAGCAAACCGTTTGCAGACCCTGGGCTCTCAGTTCTATGTGATCAGGTTCACAAGAGAATAGTAATCAGTAAATGCTATGAGCATATATACAGGGAATGGATTCATACACTATGTGGACTCTGATACCTCGTTCTCTTGTGTTCTTGTCTCCTCTGCATCTTTTCCGAGCATATATTCCCAAAGCCAAGAGAATAATCGTTACCAAGGCAACCGTGACCCCGAAGATTAGAAGATAATTCGTGTAATGTTTTTATTTTATCCGCTGAAAATGAGACACTAAAAGTGTTAAAATATATACCATACTACAGAAAAAATATCTTGATCAAAGTATTTGTGTTTTGGCATAGGACCCCCACATCGTGGCTCCAGACCTGAAATTTTGAAAGATGAACACTATCATAAGGTGGCGGGAGGGAACCAGTGTCAAGAAGATAAAGGTGATAGTTTGAAGTTATGGCCACTTGAGAGGGAAACAACACAATGTGAAAAAGCCCACATAAGCAATACGACAAGGAGTGATACTGAAGCAGAGACTTGAGATAGTCAAATAATTTGTGAGCAGAGGAGAAGGGGTACGTACTGTGATGACACAAGGAGATTGCAGAGATGAGTGGACCATAGTTTCCTCTGCTGGGAATGAGGGTTGTTCCTTTACCCGCCCAATACAATCGAATCTCTAATATATGATCGGTCACATTCACATTCACTTTTTTCACAACAGGCTTCAGAGTCTCATTAGCCTCCTGTTTGATGTTAAAATCTTCCAAAAACAGTACTCCCTACCAAGCGAGCAAAAACATACTTTCAATCTTCTTCCATGCAACATATTTTTCATGGATGATTTAGACAAGAGAAATTACTCATAAATTAGTTGCGTTTTACCTGAACAGACATCAAATATGCGCCTACCGACATGACTGTATAGTTCTTTGTCTAAAAACTGAATCTCCATAAAATGAAGTTTTATATTGTAGGCTCCAATTTCCAAGCAAAACGCATAATAGAGTAGAGATCGACGTACAGTCTTATAAAGTTCAGGATAATCTCCGGATAGTGCTAAATTAATTGAAACGATGTACGCATCATCATCACTATCATCATCGGTAAAGTCACATGTGTTACTGATTCCCCAATTTCTGAATTGCACATTTCTTGCGGCATTGACTTTGTTGTTATCAGCTTGATATGTGGTTTTATAAGAAGAGTTTGTAATAACTATTTCTCCACCACAATTTATATGTAGTGATCGCTTATCTACAATCCATAAATATTATCAAACCATCAATACAAAAAGTAGAGGTGTTCGATTTCTTAATGTTAAGAGAGGGAACGAACGAAAGTGAGTACGTAAAGTTATCTAATGCATGTTAAAGATAAGTTAGAACGGCTCATTGTGTACTTACATTTCTTGCAGTTCGCTGGAAGCCCAGTTCAGTATGAAAAGATCGATGATCAGAGTATTTAGGCCTCTCATCACTGTGAATGTTTTGTTAAAAGATAAGGCTCTGTTTTTTAACAGAGCAAGAACAAAACAACAAAACAATGAAAAGAAAAACAAGAGCTTTATTTATCGGAAAAAAAATAAATGTTGTTACAGACTCGATCCTACTTATACAAACTGAAAAGAGTATAGGAACAAACACAACTTACAAAACAACAAGACACAACTATGTGTAAACAAACAGACACAACATTTCAAACACTAACTGTCTTTTAAATAAAATAACTAACTAATGTAAATAACTTAAACCATATGATATGATTATCGTTCAACACTCCTTCTTAATCATATCTTGGTTTTACTCCAAGCTTCCTGCGTAATTCTTCAAAACGTGATCCACTAAGTGCCTTTGTCAGAAGATCTGCAAGCTGAGCTTCTCCTTCACAATATTTGAGTTGAATTAAGCCGCTATGTACTGCTTCTCGAACAAAATGATACTTGATCTGAATGTGCTTGGTTCTTCGATGCTGTACTGGATTTTTGCCAATAGCAATTGCAGAATTGTTGTCGCAATAGATGGGAACACCACTTTGAGTTTTAAAACAGATTTCTTCTAGAAGTCTTCTTAGCCAAATTGCTTGATTTGCTGCAGCACATACAACAATATATTCTGCTTCTGCTGTCGATTGTGCCACCGTTTGCTGCTTACTTGATTGCCAACAGAACATTGCAGAACCAAGAGTGAAAACGTACCCAGAAGTGCTCTTCATATCTTCATTTGAGCCACCACAATCGCTGTCTGAATAGCCTAACAATTCTGGATTTTAAACACTTGTAAATTGAACTCCAAAGTTAGATGTACCTTTAACGTATCTTAGCACTCTCTTGGCTTCTTGATAGTGCTTCATAAGCGGCATAGACATGTATCTTGAGAGATATGAACTCGCAAACATCAAGTCTGGTCTTGATGTGCAGAAATACAAAAGACCACCGATGATGCTTCTGAACTTTGTTGGATCTCCATACTCTTGATCATCTTCTATCTTCTTGCCGCTTGGTGTAAGTGGTGAGCTTACACTCTTACTTCCATTCATTCCAAACTTCTCAACAAGTTTGTTGGCATATTTTTCTTGTGATAGAAAAATTCCATTGTCATCTTGAATTATTTCCATTCCAAGAAAATAATTCAGTAAGCCCAAATATGTCATCTCAAACTCCTTATTCATGTCTTCTTTGAATCTTCCAATGAGTTGAGAATTGTTTCCTGTGATCACTAAGTCATCAACATAGAGACTTACAATCAGAATGTCCTTGTCTTTCTTCATCACGTAAAGTGCTGCATCATTCATGCTTCTTTGGAACCCTTAATGATAAAAGTATGCATCAATTCTCCCATACCAGGCCCTAGGGGCTTGTTTCAACCCGTACAGAGCTTTATGCAGCAACAAGACTTTGTCTTCTTCTCCTTTGACTATGAACCCAGGCGGTTGTGTGACATAAACCTCTTCTTTAAGTTCTCCATTGAGGAATGCCGACTTGACATTCATTTGATAAAGCCTCCATTTCATTTGAGCCACGAGAGCAAGTATGGCACGTATTGTATCATGTCTTGAAACAGGTGCAAAAGTTTCAAGATAATCAACATCATATTGTTGAGAAAAGCCTCCTGCGACTAACCTTGCTTTATGCTTGACTGGATCTCCATTTGCATTTGTCTTGATACGATAGATCCATTTCACGCTTATGATGTTTTTCCTCTCTGGTTTCTTCACCAGCAACCAGGTTTTGTTTTTCTCTATCATCTTGATTTCTTCTTCCATAGCGTTTCTCCAATCTTCGATTTCTGAGGCTTCATCGTATGTTTGTGGCTCCTCATTCATCAATAGCCACGCTTCGTGAGATAGATCCAACTCCACTGGTTCTGTTTGTTGAACTATCTCATTTATAGACCAAAATTTCCTTGGTCTATTAAGAGAATCATCTTCTTTTTCACTCTCGCTTTGAGTGTTTATAACAATGTTCGGTTCTTGATCTTGATGATTTTCTTTAGGCTCTGCTTGATTTTGATAGGCTCAAATTTTAATCCCAAACTAGTACCCCAAGTGCAAGGCAGTCGAAGTAGTAGACTAGGTATCGATCCACAGGGACATAAAACTAACACACTAAGTATACGAGAAACTTCTTAAACTAAAACGATATGATTTGTTGTTTAAACGTGATTAAACTAATAAGAGCTAATACTACCAATTGAAATGCAAATAACAATTAAAAGCAACGACTAGACATAAAACAATAACAATACACCAGGTAACAAAGCTAGAATTAAAATGACACAAGAAAAGAAAATCAATTAACCGGTTGAATTTGAGTGTAAATTGGAGTCTAAACCGAAGCAAACCGAATCAAACCGACGAAATTAAGCAAATTCGATTTTCAGAAAAACTTTGGTTTTATTGGTTCCCCTATATCGGTCGGCTGGCCGATAAAAACAAACATCTGAGAGTTTCCAGAATAAAATTCAGTTTTATCGGTCAGCCTGTATCGGTCGATTGACCGATAAAAACCGATGTCTGAAAACCGATTTTCGAGAACTTACCTTGGCTTTTATCGGTTGGTCTGTATCGGTCAAGTGACCGATAAAACTTCATGTCTGTGACCCGTCGACTAGATTTGAAATCCTCCTTTTTATCGGTCTCCTTTATCGGTCAGACTGACCGATAAAAACCTGTTTTTCTTCTTTTCTTCACCTTCCTGTTTGTTTGACCGATTCCAAGTCCTTAAAACCAAATATCACACACAACACACATGGAAAAGAGATGAATTCACACATATATACATTTATTCACAAAGGATACCATGGGATTGCTTCCCAAGTGCGCTTGTTTTACGTCTCGAGCTCGACGTCGTTCTTCTCCTTTCAAACCGTTGGAGGGTCGGAGTGTGGAACATTTTCCACTTCCTCAATCACAGAATTTGCCAAGTAAGGCTTAACACGTTGTCCATTTACGGTGAACTCGCCGCCTGACTTATCCCATAACACAATTGCTCCATATGGTTTTACCTCCTTGATTAGAAACGGTCCCGACCATCGTGATCTCAATTTCCCAAACAGCTTCAACCGGGAATTGAATAGAAGAACTTGGTCGCCAACTTTGAATGATCTCGGGGTTATTTTCTTATCGTGCCACGCTTTTGACCTTTCCTTGTACACCTTCGAATTTTCATAGGCCTCATTGCGAATTTCGTCTAGCTCGCAAAGCTGAATCAAGCGCCTCTCCGACGCTGTTTTGATATCAAAGTTCATCAACTTCGTGGCCCAGATGGCCTTGTATTCGAGCTCTACCGGTAAGTGACATGACTTTCCATAGACAAGGTTAAATGGAGTGGTACCAATCGGCGTTTTGAATGCCGTTCGGTATGCCCACAATGCATCATCGAGTTTTTTACTCCTATCTTTTCTTGTCTTGCTCACGGTCTTTTCCAATATTGCTTTAATTTCTCGGTTCGAAAACTCAACTTGTCCGCTAGTCTGAGGATGATAAGGAGTAGCAACCTTATGCTTAACACCATGCCTTTTAAGCAAGTTTTTGAATATTTTGTTGATGAAGTGGCTTCCACCATCACTTATTACAATTATTGGTACACAGAATCTTGGAAAGATTATCGTTTTGAACATCTTAAGAACAACCTTGGCATCAATGGTTGTGCTTGCTATTGCTTCCACCCATTTAGAGACATAGTCGACTGCCACTAATATGTATTGGTTCCCGTAAGACAACAGGAATGGTCCCATGAAGTCGATTCCCCACACATCAAAAATTTCGACTTCTAAGATGAAATTTTGAGGTATTTCATTTCTTTTGCTTATGTTGCCATTCCTTTGGCAAGCATCACACATTGAAACATAAGCATGTGCATCCTTAAACATCGAGGGCCACCAAAATCCAGCTTGCAAAACTTTTGTAACAGTTTTGAAAGCTGCAAAGTGTCCTCCATACTCAGAACTATGGCAGTGATACAAAATTCCTCTCGTTTCTTCTTCGGGAATACACCTCCGATAGTAGCTCAACACATCTCTAGAGAATTTCTTTCTCTCGTACCCAACGAGATTTGGTGGCTCTTTCTCGCAAGCCAAGTAGTTAACAAAATCAGCATACCAAGGGAAGCTTTCCTCAATCTTTTCAATCGCAAAAATCTTCTCTATCATCATATCTTCAAACTTAAGGGCCTTGATGAAGTTAATCTGTTATTCCGTCAAGGAGTCGTCTATTGGAATCCCTTCCTCGATTCTTAATCTCGACAAGTGATCCGCTACACCGTTTTCTATTCCTTTCTTATCATTGATCTCGAGATCAAACTCTTGTAACAACAGAATCCACCTCAACAACCTCGGTTTCGCATCTTTCTTCGCCAAGAGATGCCTTAAAGCTGAATGATCCATGTACACAATGACTTTAGACCCAACCAAGTAGGATCTAAACTTCTCAAAGGCAAACACAACAGCAAGGAGTTCCTTCTCGGTTGTCGCGTACTTTACTTGTGCATCGTCAAGAGTTCGACTAGCATAGTAAATTACGTGAACCTTTTTCTCTTTTATTTGCCCAAGGACTGCTCCTACAGTGAAGTCGCTAGCATCACACATTATTTTCAAATGGGATATCCCAGTTCGGAGTTTGCACTATCGGAGCACTCACTAGAGCTCCTTTCAATTTCAGAAAAGCTTCATGACAATCTTCATCGAAAACAAATGGTGTCTCTTTGCACAACAACCTAGTGAGCGGTATCGCTATTTTTGAGAAATCTTTTATGAACCGGCGATAAAAACCAGCATGTCCAAGGAAGCTCCTTATACCCCTAACTGTTGTTGGTGGTTCAATACTCAGCATGACCTCAATTTTAGCCTTATCGACCTCAATTCCCTGATTCGAAATCCGATGACCCAACACAATACCCTCTCGGACCATGAAGTGGCACTTCTCCCAATTAAGCACAAGGTTAGTGTCTTCGCATCTTTGCAATACCCTGCATAGATTAGAAAGACAAACACCAAAAGAGCCACCATAGACCGAAAAATCGTCCATGAACACTTCCATCACGTTTTCAATAAGATCAGAAAATATAGACATCATGCATCGTTGAAACGTGGCTGGAGCATTACACAAACCAAAAGGCATACGTCTATATGCAAATGTTCCATAAGGGCATGTGAATGTTGTTTTCTCTTGGTCTGTAGGGTGAATCAGAATTTGAAAGAATCCCGAATACCCGTCTAAAAAACAATAGTATGAGTGGGCTGCTAATCTCTCAAGCATTTGGTCAATAAAGGGCAACGGAAAATGATCTTTCCTAGTGCAAGAGTTCAGCTTACGATAATCAATGCAAACACGATGTCCGGTTACCGTTCTGGTGGGAATAAGTTCATTTCTCTGATTTGTAATAACTGTTACTCCCCCTCTCTTAGGAACTACATGGATAGGTGAAACCCAATTACTATCTGAGATTGGATATATAATTCCCGCATCAAGAAGTTTTAGAATCTCTTTCCGTACCACTTCTTTCAAATTTGGATTTAACCGTCTTTGGTGCTCAACGGAAGTCATTGATTCATCTTCAAGATGAATGCGATGCATGCATAGAGTTTGAGAAATTCCTTTAATGTCATCAAGTGAATAGCCTATAGCTTTTCTAAATTTTCTCAACTCTTTCAATAGCATAGAAGTTTCTTCCTCATTCAGTTCATCATTTATAATAACCGGATATGTCGAATTAGGACCGAGGAAGGCGTACCTTAGCCCTTGAGGTAATGGCTTGAGATCGACCTTTGGTGCCTTCAGCTCACTCCACACGTCCTCCTTGGTGTCCTTGATTTCGTTATTGGTTTCTTGCACTTCTCCCAGCTCCAAGTGTTCTGCTTCTTTGTCCAATTTCTCACCCATGTCAAGTAGCTCTTCAAAACGGTCACTCTCTTCTTCGAAGTGTCCCAAGTCAGATTTTTCAATGGTCAAGGCTACTTGTAGAGGATCATTCAAACTCAATTCCTCAAATGCTTCTTCTTCTAGGACGTCATTAGTCTCAACCCAAAAGCATTGTCCCTCTATTGTCGGTTTTTTCATTACGGCTTGAATATCGAAGTTCACAACTTGATCTCCCAATTGTAAACCGATTCTTCCTTTTCTTACATCAATGAGGGCACCTGCGGTTGCAAGGAATGGTCTCCCAAGTATGAGAGGATCGGCGGGTTCTTCATCCATCTCGAGTACCACAAAGTCGGTTGGTACATAGAAATCACCGACTCTTAGAGGAATGTCCTCAAGAATACCGACAGGAAATCGAATGGATCGATCAGCAAGTACCAATGAGATTCTCGATGGTCTATACCTTGTGATTCCCAACTTCTTCGATACCGAGAGTGGCATCAGATTTACACTTGACCCCAAATCACATAGGCATTTCGAGAATACACATTCTCCAATGGTACACGGTAGAGTAAAGCTACCCGGATCCTTCAACTTCTTGGGTAGGGTTTGTTGGATGATTGCGCTACATTCGTAAGATACCATGACCATTCCCTCTTCCAACCTCTTTCTCTTGGTAATCAAATCCTTGAAGAACTTGGAGTAGATAGGACTTTGATTTATAACTTCCATCAAAGGTAATGTGATCTTTACCTCATTGACAATCTTCTTAAACTTCTCATACTCCTTCTCATACATTTGCTTCTTAAAACGTCCTGGGAATGGGAGTTTCGGTTCGTAAGGAGGTGGCTCATACGGTTTTTGAGCAGTCTTCTTCTCAACTACCTTAGGTTCCTCAATCAGTTCTTTGCTGCCTTCTTCATGTTCTAGTGCCTCGGTGGGTTCCTCCGGAGCTTTCACCTCCTCTTTCTCAAGGTCATTGGCAATTATTTTTTTGTTTTCTCCATTCCCCTCAAACTCTTCGCTCACTTCTTGTATCGTTGGTAGCTCTCTACCGCTTCTAAGGGTTATGGCTTTGCAATATTCTTTTGGGTTTGGTTCACATTTCCCGGGAAGAGTTCCCGTTGGTCTCTTAGAAGTAGAAGCTACTTCCGCTACTTGATTCTCCAATGCCTTAACATGTGAATTCAATCCCTCGAACTTTGAGTTTAGATCACTGTATGATCCGTCTATCTTACTATTCATCTCAGCCATCTTCTTGTTAGACTCAATCTGCCCTTTTGCTTGTCCCTCTATGATTTGTTGAAGCATAGCTTTCATGTCAAAGTCTTGAGAAGGTTGGTTTGATGAACTTCCTTGTCCTTGGAAGTTTTGTTGTGGACGTTGCTGAAAACCTTGTTGATAGTTGGAGTTGAATTGCGTATTGCCTTGAAAGTTCCCAGAATTTCCTTGAAACCTTTGTTGATTATTGTTGCTTTGACCTCCGTAGTTAGGGACGAAGGGTTTTGGTCTAAAACCTTGGTTTTGAAAGTTCGATTGGAATCCTTGGTTTCGGAAATTTTGTTGAGGAGGGTAGACTTGGTTTTGTGGATTCTCCACATTGGTATTCCGGTAAGAAAGATTTGGATTCCCTTGGTAGTTTTGATTGAAAGTGTTTCCTTGATACCCCAAGTAGTTCACTTCCTCTTGTTGCTCTTCGGTACCTCCTTCTTCACCTTCTACATGTCCATGTTGAAACCCTCCTTGTTCTCCAACAAAATTTACACTCCTTTGAGTGACTTGCATTAACTTATCCAGCTTATCACTAAGCTCCTTGTACTTTTGATCCTCAATCTTAGGATCCCTCAAGGTTCTATCATACTCCCCACTATAGCATTGATCGCTTTGGGCGAGATTTTCAATCAACAACTCTCCTTGCTCAACAGTCAAATTGGCAAAGCTCCCGTAGCTTGCCGTATTCAAGGCGATGTGATACTTCTCAAGTAATCCTCGGTGAAAGATTCCGAGGAGTGCTTCTTTTGTAACTCCGTGATGAGGACATGATCTAGCATATCCCTTAAATCTCTCCCATGCTTCGTATAAGGTCTCATTCGATCCTTGCTTGAAGCTGGCTATGTCTCCTCGAATTTTAGCAGTCTTTTGTTTAGAGAAGAACTTAGACAAGAATCTTCTCTTACACTCCTCCCAAGTAGTGATGGAGGCCGATTCCAAACTCTTCTCCCATTGAGAGGCCTTATCGCCTAGAGAGAAAGGAAAGAGTGTGAGCTTAATCACATCTTCCGGAACTCCATTCATCTTCACTGTATCACATAACAACTCAAACCGATCTAGATGCTCAATAGGATGCTCCATTGGCAGTCCGAAAAATCTCGAGTTCTGTACCATGTTGATCAAGCTTGATTTGATTTCGAAGTTGTTGTTAACACAAGGAGGAGCTCGGATTCCAGTTCTTGTTCCTCTTGTGTTCGGTTGATCAAAATCTCCAATTGTTTGCTGTGGTCTAGCTGGATGTACCGGAGGGTTCCGGTTTCCAGCATTTCTCGCTTCGGCTCCAGGAGGTTCACCATGTAGAGGTTCCATTCCTAACCGTCTTGCGTGTTCAGCTCGTTCTCGAGTCGCTCTTGCAGTTTCTCTTTCAAGTCTTTGGATGTCTAACACAAGTGGTTGCAGATTTTCTTGGCCTTGACTTCTTGTGTTCATACACCTATGAAACAAGAGCAAACAAAATCGAATGATTTAGTAACAAAGTAAAAAAATTGTCTTAGTCTTAAAAAGAAGCTTAAACTTAATGGCTAATTGCTTATATCCCCGGCAACGGCGCCAAAAACTTGATGGAATCAAATTTTAATCCCAAACTAATACCCCAAGCGCAAGGCAATCGAAGTAGTAGACTAGGTATCGAACCACAAGGACATAGAACCAACACACTAAGTATGCGAGAAACTTCTTAAGCTAAGACGATACGAATTGTTGTTTTAACGTAATGAAACTTAATAAGAGTTAATCACCAAAAATCGAAATGCAAACTAACAATTAAAGAGAATGACTAAACATAAAGCAATAACAATACGCAAGGTAATAAAAACTAGAATTAAAATGACGCAAGCAAAGAAAATCAATTAAAGATGACGGTTTTAGATTTTTACGAAACAATGGATTATGGATGGGATTTCGAATTATGAATACTTGACAATTTATATGCAATGAGATGATAATCAATTAAACCTCCTTAGAACATGGAACACTTAACAAGATAAACCCACTCTCATGGTATTTATCACTTCATAAAAACCTATTCTTGCTAAACTCTCATTTGCAGAATTTGGTCTAAATGAGCATTAAACATAAGTCCATTTCGTTCACAATTCACCCTAACATCAGCTTTCGTTGGCTAGGGAAGAAAAGCCAATTTAGTTTTGATTCCGGCATTTTATCGAACACCTTTCGGTCAATAAATTACCTAAATTCGAGATATGGATGATCAGACCATACCAAGCATTAAACACACCCTAAATCGAAGGATCTAAGCATATCTCATCTAAACCAAGGCATACCAATCATCAAACATCACAATTCTACCCTACCATAATCCACAAGTAGACTACTCACTACACATATATTCTACACTCAAAGACATGATTTTAACAACTCTAAACATGTATATATGCTAAGGACTAAAGGAAACTAAGATTACAAGCTAAGAACAAGCTTCAAACATCAAGAATTTAAACATCAAACCCAGTACAGACTTGATAGGAATGTTAAAGGCACATTGAAAAACGCATATCTGTTCGTGAAGAACGCACAACCGAAGGAGCATTCTATGGGGAAAACAAACGAGAAGATAAAAATCAAAAGAAGACAGAAAAGTGGTGTGGAATCCCAAACGAAACAATCACAATCAAAGTGATTGTTGGTCAAAGAAGAACAAAGGCGTTTCTCACAACAAGTGGTGAATAATGAAAGAAGATGTTTTGTGTGCAACAAGCGCGGGACATCTAGCAAAAAATTGCAAGTTTAGAAGAATCGAGGGCGCGGATCTGAGCCTTGAAGAAACAGACGATGAAAGTCACTAGCTCACTGTTTTGTGTGACTGAAGAAGAAATCTCATCACAAGAAGATGATGAGATATGGTTAGTTGACAGTGGCTGCACTAACCACATGACCAAGGAAGATAAATACTTCATCACTCTTGACAAGGCATAAAAGTGCCAATCAAAGTAGGGAATGGTCAAAGAGTTATGACAGCAGGGAAGGAGATATCCAAGTGATGACAAGCCAAGGAGAGAAGATCATCAAAGAGGTGTTTCTAGTACCGAGTCTAGCAAGAACCTACTAAGCGTTTCTCAGATTATTTCAAATGGATATGGAGTTCTATTTGAAGCAAATAGATGTCTCATCAAAGATCCTCAAGGAAGAAGGATTCTGAAATAAAGATGAGCATAAGAGTTTTCCATTCAAGTGGAGGAAGCCTGAAGTAAGTGCTTTACTTGCAGTTGGAGAAGAAGAAACACAGGACAAGTTATGGCACAGAAGATTGGGTGTCGGCCTTGATAGCTACAGAAGATGCAGAAAGTAAAGATTGTAAAAGATCTTCCCAAGTTCGAAGTCAGACGAAAGGAGTATCTGACTCATGTGAGATAGGAAAGCAAGCAAGGAGAAGTTTTCCTAAAAAATCTCAAACAAAAACAAGTGAAGCGTTGGAGTTAATTCACTCAGATGTTTGCGGTCCTATGCAGAACATATCAATGGGTGGAAGCAAGTACTTTGTACTGTTTATTGATGATCACGGATGAGCTGGGTGTATTTTATCAAAAACAAAAGCGAAGTTCTCATGAATTTCAAGTTGTTCAAGTCTTTGATCGAGAATACATCTGGAAAAAGAATCAAGCAACTAAGAACAGATGGTGGAGGTGAATTCATATCAAGGAGTTTGTAAAGCTGTGTCAAGAGGCTGGAATACAGACAGAATCACTACACATATTCTCCACAACAGAACGGTGTCTCGGAGAGAAAAAAACAGAACGTTAGTAGAGATGGCCCGTTCAATGCTCGTGGATCAAGGTCTTCCAACCAAGTTATGGGCTGAAGCAATGGCTACATCAAACTACATTCAAAATCTGTTACCTACAAACGCTCTTGAAGAAGAAGTGACACAATGGAAAAGTGGAGTGGTGTCAAACCAAGTGTGAGACACTTGAAGGTGTTCGGGTCCTTATGCTATATGCATATTCCAGATGAGAAAAAAAAGAAACTCGATGAGAAAGCAAAGCGTGGTGTGTTCATAGGATACATCAGTGAGTTTAAAGGGTACAAGATACTCCTATTAGACGAAGAGAAGGTAGAATATCACGAGATGTGATATTTTGATGAAGGAAAAAGATGGGATTGGGAGAAAAAAGAAGTGAAGCAGATCCTTCTATCTCCAATGTGATATATGTTAGTTTTGTGTTATTCTTTATTCATTTTTAATATTGTTTTGTGTACACTTTTCATATTATGCATCATATTTGTACATAAGAGTCTCATTTAGTTTTAAGTTGCATTTTAGAGTCCTAGGATGTATATATGTGTCTTGTGTGGTGGTTTTTGTCCCTTTTCAAGTGTTTTGAAGTTATGAGGAGTGTAGACGGCCAACGGATGGCTAGGACGAGGTCTAGGAGTGAAGAAGAAGCTCAAAGAGGCGTGAGAGGAGTTTTATCGGTCAGATGGACCGATAAACGGACCGAGAAAACCAGAGGCGACTTGAAGCTGGAGCAATGTTTTCAGGGTGAAGAAATATCGGTCACATGACCGATATACAGCTGGACCGATAAAATCCAAGGTGAAGACGAAACTCAACAAGCTTACAGGAGTTTGATTTTATCGGTCACTATAACCGATACAGTCT
>SMJT01000159.1:137046-165115 GCA_004349715.1 Crucihimalaya himalaica
AACTGATAGTGCAGTTAAGTCCTTTGTTTGCTCCAGCACTGCCACGATGCTATCAAACTTCTCTGGAAGCGAAATCAGAATCTTTTGCACCATTTGATAATCTGATTTCTCTTCTCCATGAAGTCTGAGTTGATTTCCCATTTCAATCAACTTTGTAGTGAAGGTGTTGATGCTATCGCCTTCATTCATCTTCAGGTTTTCATATTCTCTTCGAAGAGATTGAAGGTTTATCATTCTGACTTGTTTCGATCCTTCAAACTCTGATTGTAGAGAATCCCAAGCTTCTTTTGCGCTTGTTGCAGGGGCAATTCTCGGAAATATTGATTCCGATACTGCAGTTTGAATGATTTGCAATGCAGTAAGATCTTTTAGAAGTGCCTCATCACTTCTATTCTTTTGTTGCAGAGCTTCTGGAGTATGATCGCCTCTTGCAGGTGGTTCCGGAACTCCTTCTTCAACAACTTCCCACAGTTTCTTGGTTTGGAAAATTGTTTCATTTTGATGCGCCAAAATCCATAACTCTCACCATTGAAGATCGGTGCCACAATGTGTGACGTCGTCTCCATGATTCTCTCTTAAATTCGTCCCTTGAATTAGCAGGGCTCTGATACCATGTGAATGTTTTGTTAAAAGATAAGGCTCTGTTTTTTAACAGAGCAAGAACAAAACAATGAAAAGAAAAACAAGAGCTTTATTTATCGGAAAAAAAATAAATGTTGTTACAGACTCGATCCTACTTATACAAACTGAAAAGAGTATAGGAACATACACAACTTACAAAACAACAAGACACAACTCTGTGTAAACAAACAGACACAACCTTTCAAACACTAACTGTCTTTTAAATAAAATAACTAACTAATGTAAATAACTTAAACCATATGATATGATTATCGTTCAACAATCACCACGAGATATTCAAGATAATATCTATATATTGCCATATACGAAAGCAAGAGATTGTGAAGCTCAATATGTTCTTGCTGGAACATAAAGCAGACTGTACTTACAAATTCTTCTTCAGATATGAGCTCTTGTATGTGTTAGTGGTACTGATTCAACAAAAAGTGAAAGCATAAGCAAATCGATAGAAGTTGTATCTCACCTACGTACCAAGATTTCATGCTCCTACCTGTTTACCAAGACTATGAGAAACTGTTATAAGAGAGATCACTGTGAAGATTCACCAAATAAAGAAAACCGACGAGAAGATTAGTCGACATGGTAACAAATACTACAAGCCATACAAACAAGTGAAGGCTAGGCCTGAAGAAACGAACATATTAGATTGGCTGTTGAGTATAGCCCCAAATTCAATGTTTCCAGGGAGCAAATTGCCAGTCAAATAGATGAAAAGAACATCTCAAATGGTAAATTATACAACATGATTCTTAGTATTCACATTAAAAGGTCTCCAACTCTTAAAAATTCTCAATCTGAGATTATAGTACTTACGTATATTTTTGTACTTTTCTTACTACTTGACATCACCAGTCAACTTGTTAAATGATGAATCTCTGCAGCAAACAATGTTTACAAGTTAATGTACTTCTTTTGATAGAAAAATAATCATGCAAATACTGAGAAAATTTTCTACGTAAATCTATAGATTCTGCAAAAGTGATATGCATTTTCTCAGAACAGGTTACCTTCTTTCTCTCTACAAAGTGATATGCGAAGTCATTTGCCAAAGGAATTCGAAATCATTACCGGACCACTTCATCAGGAATAGGTCCTTTAAGTCCACTTGCATATAGATGTCTGTTGATCACAACCAACACAATTTAGTACTTAGTAGACGACACAAAAATAAAAACTACCATTAGTGATGAAGGAAAAGACAAGCTTACAGCTCTTGAAGCTGAGACCACTAGCCAATATATCCTGGGATGGTGCCAGTAAAGTTATTGTCACTTATCCTGCTGCATTATGAAAATAAACAACTAGTTTAGAAACTCAACCCAAAGGCTTTAAATCAAACAGGTTTAAGTTTAATCTAATTGCCAATAAGCAACTTCTTCCTCAAGCTATCAGCAAAATGTAACCATGTCCTCAAGAATTTATTAAATCTTGAAGTCTAGTTAAAGATGAGCATTTCCACTAAAAGCAAAAGAGGTTTTGAAATATTCCATTTCCAAGTAGAGAAACAACTTACAAATCCTTGAGGTTAATTTATTAGGCAGGTTTCCTGTAGATCGATTGGACCCAAGTTGCCTTGCAAAGGCCAGTTTCAGAAAAGGTCAGTACCAAAGACTCTTGGTACAATCCTGTTAGGTTGGTCAAATTTCCAAGCTCATGAGGAATCGGACCAGAGAACTGGTTGGCTTCAATCCCTCTGAAAATAATAATGCAATATAAGATGTAACTAAAGGCACATAACTACAGGCCCGGAAACAAATTTTGAGACGTACAGGAATGTCAGATTCTTGAAGTTCTGTAACCAAGTTGGTAAATTCCCAGACAAATTATTCGCGCAGAGCTAGCTGAGAGAAAAAACGAAAGTTACGTACTCGCAAATCATGAAAACGAAGAAGCATCGGAAAAAAGTAGAGAGAGAGAGAGATAACATGGAAGTGAGGTATAGCATTGAATCCCACTCCATCGACACAAGTCTCTGCAAACAAGAGCAAAAGCTGACCATAAGTGGTTTATTGGTTTCTTGTTATTCGACCCTGAAGTCAGTAAATATTCCGTAAGTGGTATATCAAAAAAGTAAACGTTATTATGCTTGGCCGTCGCTGGCGACCGCGACTGAGACTGCGACTTGTAAATCGCAGGTCGTTGTTCGTTTAGCAATCGCGCGACTGGTCGCTGCGACCGATCTTTATGTTGTTCGTATAGTAATCGCGCGACTAGTGGCTGCGACAGGTTTATTTGTTGTTTTAAAAAAATAGCAAGGGCATTTTAGTAATCATAACTTTTAGTTGCCATATTTTAGAATCCGATCGCTAAAAAAACAGCGACTCAAAATTTTAGTCGTTGGTCGCTGCAACCAGTCGCCGCAATCGATCGCTGAATCCCGCGACTGCCAAACGAACGTTTGGTCGCGGTCACCAGCGACTACCAAACGAACACGACTATATCTGGTCATACGTTATTGTAATATTTTAATAACATGATGATATACAGTATGTATTTAAGATTAATGAAAGACGATATTTAACTTTACATTATTTATTTATTTTTTTTTTATTTTTTTAACTTTACATTATTTATGATTTGAGTTTTTAGATGGTCTTTGGTGAATTTTAACAAGTTTTCAAATGATTTTTATTGTAAAATATCCCAAATATCTACAAAACTATGATGATTTAGATCTTTGTATTTTTTACAAAGAAATCCTCTTAACCACCACATTTCATCAAAAATCAATGTTTAAACTGTTTCTAATAACATAGAATTGGAGATACTTTTCCAAATTATTAGTTCAATAATACTGTATTATAATTTTTTTTTATTAATTCATGATCGGAAAACATAAATTAATTATTTCAAATGTTTGATTGAATACATCTCACGATATTATTTTGATACAGTAGATATCACACTATTTTCTAGATGTCATGCCACGTTATAAACTAACACAATTTCACAAAAATTGCAGAAATTTAGTTTTGTCAATCCACGTGAGAAGTATTTTTTATTTACCATTAGGATCGACCCGCACATATGTTGATATTGAATGTTAAGATATAGTTTACTTGTAAATGTTAAGTTATGCGTGTATATTTTCTAACCTAATTAACAACATTGCTAACAGTTTGATTAGGGATGATTCAATCGGATTTGGATTCGTTTCTAGGTTGTTTAAGTATTTTACCTACGCGTATCTATTTTGAAATGGAAAACTCGTTTTATACCATATCCGTTAGAAATTCTCTGTCCCATAACCGTTTCTTTTGAAATAATTACCTATTTAGTAATGTTTATTATTAAACAGTGGGTAAAATATTTAAACAAGAAACTTGTTGATGGTGGGGATCCAACCAAACAAATAATGATAATGGTGAGAAGGCAAAGGTAGTGCGAGTAGAATTGTCGTCGGACGACGTTATATTAATGAGTCTCGGTACAGATTGGGTCGAGCGTATTGCTCTTTTACAAGTGAGATCGACTCAAGAAAATAGGTTCAAGATGAGACGAACGTGGTTCGGCTTATAACTATCTTGCTCGCTCTATGTTTCTAAGTCGAGGGGTGTTCCTCCCAAAAAGATCTGATCCCCCTAATACTGTTCACTAACACTGCTTTTATAGGGATTAGCAGGGGTAATTCCATACTTAGGTCGAGACGAAGGGTAAACGTCGGATCTGCCCCTCGTCGTTCATCGGGCGACTGCACAGTGATTAGGCCGACTTTATTGGATGGGCTTTTTGGAGGGGAAGGGCGAAGCCCATACCCAACAATGGCCCCCCCTCTTTCTTGGGCCGAACAAGGAGGCTTTTCTCTCCTAGGCTCGCCCTTTCTCTTGCCTAGGGTTTCCTCGATTTGCCTCGGATGCGCGGGAACGGTTGCGTTGATGCGACATTTTCGGAGGACGTGGCTTCTCGCCGTTTTAGCTTCCCGCTTTCTTTGTATAAATACTCGTTTCGGGTAACTCATTTTCATTTTCTCTTCCATCCTGAAAGGTAACTCCTCTCTTCTATCTTGTCTTGTATTCTGCTCGCTGTATCTTCTCTGTGAATTTTTTTGCGTTTTACTTCTTTCATCGCGCAATGTCTTCAAACTCCAACTAATCTATTGGGTCGTTGGACGAGTACATGAGGGGTAGTACCCCTAGTGGGTCAGAGGATTCTGCTCAGGGTCGCTCCCCTGTGGTTGTCCTGAGTTCTCCCTCAGTATCTTCAATCTCTCCCGCGAGCGTCGATTCTCCCTCTGATGAGCTGGTGAGGAGGGAGGTTTTGTCTCGTGGCGATGGCGCGGGACCTAGCTCGCCTCGTCTGACGATTGAGGTTCCTAATCTTGTGGACAGGGATTCGGATGGCTCGGCTAACGAGTCGGAGGGTTCTTCCTCGTCTTCTGAGGAGGTCGAGGCTTTGCCTGCTCCTCTTGGCCAATACGTCGGTCCAGGGGACTATCTTGGGTATATTGGCCCATCAAGGTCGGATCGTTTGGCTTTGGAGGAGATTCTCAGTTTGAACCATGCGTCGAGTGGTATCTCGCTGGTTTCCCCGTCACCCAAGGATCGACAATGGGCCCCGCCCCGCGGTTATATGTGTTTGTATGAGTCGTATTTCTTCGATTACGGACTCAGATTCCCGATTCCAAGTTTCCTGCTTAAGTATTGCTCAGAGCGTCAGATGGCATTGTCCAAACTTGCTCCTTCGGCGGTCCGGAATGCTATGGGCCTTGCTATCTTAGCCGACAAATGTCGGGTAAAGATGAGTTATCACTTTTTTGAGGAGCTGACTACTATCGCGAAAGTGAGGGAAAAGGACTGCCTTCACTAAGTGAGCGACCTACCGAAGCACAAGATCGTTTCGGGGAAGGAAAAATTTTCCTTATGGGAAAAATATTATTTTTTTGTCAAAATTGATGAGTCGTCTGTCGAGGATCTCTCTATGACTTTCTTTTCTCGTTGGAACCGTACTCCTGGTAGACCTAGCTTCTGTTCCTTGTTTTCTTATTGGGTCGCTCTCCGCTTTTCTTTGACTGCGGGTTAATTTTGCCGTGTTGTAGATCGCATTTTGAAGATTAGAGCGCCTCCACCTAATTTTCACGACGACGTTGAGAAGTTGAGACGCGAGTCGGCGATCGAGTGGCCAGCAGAAAGCAAGGAGGTGTCTAAGGCTAGGTCGGAGCGACGCATAGAAGGTTGGTCGGGCGACCGAGTTTTTTTTTTTTTTTTTTTACTGAGCCGCTCGCGCTTGTTTTAGCATCAAGGATTCGCGGGAAGATGACAAGGAAGTTGAATATGCCGGACATCTTAGAGCATCTTCAGCACCGATCCAATGCAAAGGGGAAGTCGGCTGCTCGTCCGACGACTGGGGGGAAGTCTCTGAAGAACTTGCACCCTCCAGCAGGATGGGAGGACGACCAAGGGGAGGTCGAGGCTACGCGGGCGGGGTCGCTTAAACCCGTGCAGAGTAAGGACAAGGAGAAGGTGGGGCAATCGTGTGCGGTGACTCCCTCGAAAAAACGGGTCGTGCTAGAGACTCGTCGAGCCAGCGAAGCGGCTTCCTCGAAACGAGGCCGTGTCGACCCACCTGCAGAGGCCGACCATTCGTTCCGCTGGCAATATAATCGGATGGATCGATCGATGCTTCAGAGCAAGGCGGCATGCGCCGACCTCTTTCGCTACCTTCGGCGGGACTCCTCATCGTTAATTGAGCCGAATGAGCTTGTGCGGGCCGATCTCTACGAGTCGATGGCACAGGGTTACTTCTCGGTAAGGGTTACGTAATTCCTGTCTTAGTTTTGTTACGCCTCTTTTGGGTTGTGCTCAACTGATGTCTTTGCTCCGTTGCGTTTGTCCTTGGTCGACCCAGGCTTTCGACGCCACGAACCAGCTGATGCAGTTTTATGACCAGCAACTAAGGGCCGCGAAGAAGGAGAGTGTCGGGGCCGAAGTGCGGAGGTTGCAGGAGGCGTTGAAGAAGGAGCAAGAGGCGTCGAAGAAGGAGAAGGAGCACAGTGCTCAGCTGGTAGACGAGTTGGCCGCATATCAAGCTGATTTCGAGGAGAGGATGGGCGAGTCTGTCCTGCAGCGGACGTGGCTGGAAACGCAGCTGCGGGAGCTGGAAAAAGTTCACGCGTCGGAGATGACAAGGCTGAGGGCGGCTCGAGATGAAAAGGAGCTGTCCACACGCCGGAAGACGACGGAGGAGCTTATGGGACGTTTCCAGCTCCGTTTGGATAAGATGCACGAGTACATCCAGCGGACGGAAGATCGTAGGTTCATCGAGATGCAGCTGGAGCAGATCTCTGGTACGCTGAGATTGTTGAAGGCGCTTGAGGGCGATGGCGAGATGACGGTGCCTTCCCATGTTGTGACGGATCTTAGCCGCAAGGTGGTGGAGTTGGAGAGTACGATCGCTGGAATGCCCGAACCTGTTGTTACGAAGGGTGACTTTAAGGCAACCACGATCCTTGGGCGCAAGCGAACGCGTTCGACAGAAATTCCAGCTCCAGGCACCTCGTCGATCGTACCAGGTTGCGAGGTTCGTGATTCAGCGCCGGTGGAGGATGCATGGGGGATCAAGAGGGCGATCTTCCCGCTTCGACCGCTGGGGAGGACGAACGACCAAATGCTGCTGAAGATACGAGGGTGGACCCGGTTGAAGGAACGAGAGAGGAGGCTGCTCCAGAGGATGGGGCGGGCATCGTTCCTGATGGGGCGGGCGCTGAGGAGGAGGCCACCCAGCAGATGCCTTAGTCTTTTTCTCCCTCTCTTCTCTCTTCTCTTTTTTTTGTAATATTCAAACTCGTAACTTTTTGTAATATTTGAACCGTCGTTTGCCCAAGGGGGCCTTTGCGTATTCGCGTATTCCGTTGTTGCCTCGAGAGTCACGTCTTTTATTTGATATGACGCTTTGCCGAAAGGTCGCGAAGTTGAAACGTTGCACTGATTGGACGTTTATTCGTTGCGACTCTTCAGTATACCGCTCCACTGTCTTTATAAGGCAGTATACTTCATCACTTTCTGCACTTCTCATCCTTGTTTTCCTTTCGACGCACCCGTTGTACTCTTTTCTTTTATTTTTCTGAGAAATCGCTTGTCATGGCTGGAACTTCAGATACGGTTGTTCATCGAGCCACTTCGGCGGTTTGTATGGAGTGTTTTGAAGGTACGCTAGACTCTTGTCCGCGATGCAATGTTCGGCTGATCCAGGAGTATCGGCCGACTGGGATCGTCTTAGTGCTCAGTTTCTTCATCTACTCGTTGGACGAGCCGGAGTATACGTCGGCTCGGCGCTTTGTCACTCAGGTTTGTCATGTTCCCTTTATTCGCCATGTTGCGGCCGATCGGGCGAGCGATTACTTGTAACTAGCTACTCATGTCGCTTTGTTCAGATGCGGGAATGCTATGACTGGTTGAAACGCGACTTTGACCGTCTGGTGGGTGAGGAGCGAGCGTTGCTTGAAGAGGCGTACCTTCTGGGCTACCCTGTAGGGTTTGCTGTGGCAATGGTTGAGAATGATGCAGCGGTAGTCTGCATCATGCGAAGGATGCAACGTCTAGAGGCGCATCCCAAGGATTGGGCGAGGAACGGGGTGGACGACGTACTATTGATGCCGAATTGCTTCCGCCGGTTCACGGCTGAGTACAAGGGCGAGCCACTATTCCCTAGGGACGCGGGGAGTGCGCCGTGATTGTTTTATCTTTTGATTTGCTTTTTTTTTTGTACATCGACCTTGTGTTCCTGGCTTTGTAATGAATTTGATGTTGGTCGATCGACCGGCGAGTATTTTTTGAACGCTTTTTTAATGTTAAATCCCTTTATGCGAAAACGTAGCATTCTTGTGCGTTCGTAATGATTGCTTTTGGTAGCCTTTTTGTTTTCCGTGCCTACTCTTTGCGCCGTTTTTTGTCGTAATTAATGAGGCGTTTCGTCTGGGGAAAGGTACACAGCATTGATGTCTCGGTAGTTTGGGAGCTGTTAATGTCCTTGCCGCTCTTTCCGGATTCGCATTTTGCTATAAAAGGGAGGGGAAGGACTTTGCCTTTTTAGGACGTGCTCGGATTTTGCTGCGAGAGATCTCCTTGGTGAGGTCGACTTAGTTCTTGATTTCGTTTTCGTGCTCGCCTTGCTACTTAATCGAGAATGTGGTCGTTCACTTCGATCCCTTATCGTCCGACTCCTGGAGTTAATCCGGATAGAAGGTCGCGGCTGCGGATGCCGTGCCCTTGCTGTTGCGAGCGGATCCCTCAAGAGTTTCGGCCGTCTGGAGTGAAGGAGCCCACTCTCTTTATTGCCACGCTGCGGGGGCTGCATGCGAAGCAGGCGGAGGAGTTTTTGTTCTCAGTAAGTTTTACTCCTTGCGCGGGGCGTCTTAAGCAACGTTCGCGAGGGTTTTTCTTTTTTTTACTTTCATTCGTCGCGCGTCTTTACTTTGTTGGTTCATAGATAAAGCTGGAGTATATGGGCTACGTGCGGGAGCTCGACTATATCCGTGTTCACCAAAGGGGGGAGATCGAAGAGAGGTATCCGTGCAACCCCATAATCCGAGAAGAAAAGCTAGCCCGGAATGATGAGCGGGCGGTGGCTATGATCCGGAAGATCAAGCGACTCGAGGTGCACCCGAAGGAATGGGTGAAGCAAGACTTGAACAGCATATTCTCTATGCTGGACTGCTTTTACCGCATGGTTGAGGAGCACGAGGGTATGGCGCTGTTTGAGGGTGATCCGGAGGCGTGGTGATTGCGCTCCGGGTTCTGCTGCTTCTGGGTGTTATAGCTTTCCCTCCTCCCCCTTTTTTTTCTTTTATTTTTTAGGAAAATGCTCGGCGGCTGTGCCGTTCTATTCTGATGCTTGTAAGGACATAAGCTTTGAATTATATCGATGTGTTGAGATTCTCTTTTGGTATGAACTTGTTGGTAGCGCGATTAGATCGTGCGTTTAAGGCGGCGTTGGTGTGCGCAAGGTTAGACACTCGGACGTATAGTCGTTGTAGGTGCGAGCGTTGTGCTGCGTGTAAATCTAGGGGCGAGCGTCGTGCTCGGCTTATGCAAGATACTTGAAATAACTTCTAAGTATGTTTTGCGTAGGTGCGAACCTTAGTATTCGACTTACCCTGTGTTAATAGAATAGGTGCGAGCGTCTTGCTCGGCTTATCCTGTATATATCCGACGCGTATACCGCTCGTGCAGGCCGGGGCCTGGCTTACGGAGTCGGTCGTGCGTGGAAGGTTTGTGCGAGGACGGACTCGGCTTAGATGCCCTTGACTGCTGGGAAATTCATCCTCAGGATGAAGGGTGCGCTATTGCTGAGCGCGTTTTTAGTATCGGTCGCCTTATCAGGGCGCCGATGTGTTTCGAACTGACTCGTGGGGGAAAACTTTTTTTTTTATATAGTAATAGCTGCGCCCGGAGGCTGCCTACGTACTCGTAACGGGATCAAGCCATTCGTAGTTCATATTTATACAAAGTAGGGATCGCTATATGAGCGTCTCTGATTTAGTAGTAGTAGCGTTTTAGGTTCATGGAGTTCCACGATCGAGGGATTGGTGTGCCGCTCATCGTCATCAGCTCGTAGACTCCTGGTTTAACGACTTTAGATATTTGATAGGGACCTTCCCAGTTTGCGCCCATCTTTCCGGCGTTGACCTCGGCTGTCTTCTCGAAAACTTTTCGTAGGACGAGGTCGCCGTCACGAAAGTGTCTGTTTTTTACTTTCTTGTTGTAGAATTTGGATGCGTCGCTCTGATAGTTCTGGATGCGACGGAGTGCTTTGTCGCGGCGCTCTTCGATCGTGTCAAACGTGTTAATGAGCATTTTAGCGTTGAGGTCTGGATCATGAATGAGCATCGATCGTCTTAGGCTAGCTATGCCGACCTCGGCTGGTGCAACTGTTTCCATTCCGTAAGCTAGAGAGAAGGGTGTCTGGCCGGTCGCTGTTCGAGAGGTTGTGCGGTAAGACCAGAGGACGCCGTTGAGTTCGTCGGACCAGGCTCCCTTTTTTTCGTTGAGGCGTTTCTTTAGTCTGTCGAGGATTGTTTTGTTCGTTGCCTCTGCTTGGCCGTTGCCTTGCGGGTATTTTGGGGTGGACTTGCTGAGGCAGATTCACCATTCGGCGTAGAAATCTTCGAATTGTGTTGATGTGAACTGCGTCCCATTGTCTGTTACAATCTCGTATGACAAGCCGTGTCGACATATGATGTACTTCCAGACGAAGTTCTGGACGTCTTTTGCCTTTATTTGGGCGTACGCTTCATCCTCGACCCATTTTGTGAAGTAATCCGTCATGACCAAGATGTATTTCTTTTGCCTGGACGAAGGCAAGGGGCCAACGATGTCCATCGCCCATCGCATGAAGGTATAGGGCGGGGTCGACGTTTGGAGGAGTTCGGTGGGGGCATGAATTTTTTGTGCATGGCGTTGGCACTTCTCGCACTTCCGCACATATTTCTCGCAGTCGGCGATCATGGTTGGCCAGTAATGCCCGTGCTTTTTTACTTTTAGGGCTAATGTGCGGCCGCCCGTCCTTCATGACTTGGGTCGCCTCGTCGTTGTCCAAACATCCGAGGAGAATGCCGGACGCGCTTCTTTTGAAGAGGTTGTCGTCGAGGGTTACGTAGCTAGCACTTTTTGTGCGAAGTCGTCGTGCGGCCCACTTGTCTGAAGGTACCTCGCCATCGTGTATGTAGGTGAGTATTTCGATTCGCCAATCGTTCGCGTCTTCGGCGGGCTCTTGCGTGCTGATGGAGCAGGTCACGTCGGTCGCCGCGATGTTGGGTTTGTCGATGCTTTCGACGGGTATGATTCGCTTTAGGTAAGGTTCTGACGTTGAAGCGAGTGCGGCAAGTGCGTCTGCAGCGGCGTTATCGCTGCGGGGGATCTTTATAAGTTCGAACTTGTCGAATTGGTCGGCAAGATCTTTGACGATTTTTAGGTACGCGTCCATCCTTTCGTTCTTTGTTTCGTAGTCGCCGCTATACTGGTTTGCGACGAGCTGGGAATCGCAAAAGGCGTGGATGTACTTGATACCCAAGCTCAAAGCGAGGCGGAGGCCTGCGATGAGGGCTTCGTACTCTGCTTCGTTATTCGAGGTTTGGAAGTTCAGCCTGAAGGATTGTTCCAGGATTTCTTTGTGGGGCGATTCAAGGTGAATGCCGACTCCTGATCCATACGAGGAGGATGCGCCATCGACGTGGAGAGCCCATACGTCGTGTGTCTCGAGGCTTGACTCGGCTGCCGGGGGCCGACCGGGGGGAGTTCGATGAGGAAGTCGGCCAAGACCTGGGACTTTGCGCACGTTCGTCCTTTGTACTCGATGTCGTATTCGCTGAGTTCGACGGCCCACTTAGCGATGCGACCCGACTGGCTAGGACTGTGGAGTATAGCTCGGAGCGGTTGGTTTGTAAGGACGACGATTGAGTGAGACTGGAAGTACGGGCGGAGCTTTCGTGCCGAGGTGATTACAACCAAAGCTAACTTCTCCATGGTTGGGTAGCGCAGTTCGGCGCTATCCATGGTTTTGCTGATGTAGAAGATCGGTCTCTGCTCGCCTCGATCGTCTTTGACTAGAACGCCGCTAACGGCCGAACTCGATACGGAGACGTAGATGAAGAGTGTTTCGCCGAGTTCTGGCTTGGCGAGGATTGGGAGTGTCGAGAGGTACTCCTTGAGTTGTTGGAAGGCGACCTCGCATTCCTCTGTCCAAACGAACTTTTGATTTGATTTGAGAAGCTGGTAGAAAGGTAGGCATCCGTCCCGTCAAACGATGTACCTCGCGCGAGTTCCTTGGGGAGGGGAGGTCGATGATTGCCGAGATTTGCTTTGGATTCGCCTCGATTCCTTGCTGGGTGACTATGTAGCCGAGGAATTCGCCGACCGTTACTGCGAAGGTGCACTTGGCTGGATTCAATTTCATGCCGTACTTGTTACGTACTTCGAAGCATTGTTTCAGGTGTTCGACGTGGTCATCGGCTTTGGGGGACTTGACGAGCATGTCGTAGATATAGGCCTCCATCGTCCGCCCGAGCTGGTCTGCGAACATTCGATTGATCAGCCGTTGGTACGTTGCTCCCGCGTTCTTGAGTCCGAATGGCATTACTTTTTTGCAATATGTTCCTCGATCAGTGATGAACGACGTTTTCTCTCTGTCGTTCTGGTGCATGAGGATCTGGTTGTATCCGGAAAAGGCGTCCATGAATGAGAGGAGCTCGTTGCCCGCTGTAGCTTCTACAAGTCGATCGATATGCGGGAGTGGAAAGCTTGTCTTTCGGGCAAGTAAAATCTCCTGCACGTTCGCCACTTCCCATTCTTCTTTTTGACGACGACCGGGTTAGCTAACCAGTCTGGGTAGCGAACTTCGATTATCGACCCGGCCTTCAGTAACTTGTCGACTTCTTCGTTGACGGCCGTGGACCGCTCTGGACCGAGCTTTCGGTGTTTCTGCTTTACGGGTTTGTACGTTGGGTCGACGTTGAGCTCATGGCAGGTTATCGTTGGACTTATTCCCGGCATATCGTGGATTGACCAAGCGAAGGTGGAGGCGTTTTTTGTGAGAAAGTTGACAAGGGCGGTCTGTACGTCGGTGCTGATGTTGAAGCCGATGCTTACGCATCGCTCTGGGTCGGTCGCGTCGATATTGACTTGCTCAGTAGCGCTTGGCTTGGTTGACACTGCCGCGCCTTTGAGTGTGAGGTTCTCGAACTCTAACGCAAGTTTCTGTAATTGCTATTGCGAGGGAGTAGTGTCGATTGTCTGAGCGCTCGGGGCCGCTGAGGTTGACGCTAATTGAGAGGGGGTCGCTGCTTGGGCGATCTTTTCTGTTTCGGTAGACGGGAGACTAAGGATCGATGCTGTGTCGGTGAGTTTGAGATTGCGCATCTTCTTTTCGATGAGGAAACAGGTCCGAGCTAGCTGCTGGTTTCCCCTTAACGTGCAAATTCCTCTTGGCGTGGGGAACTTGACGCATTGGTGGTACGACGATGGGACGGCCTTCATGAGTTGGATCCAAGGTGTACCGAGAATGATGTTATATACGGCTGGGCGGTCAATGACCACGAACTTGACCCAGTTGACTGTTCCCCCGACGAAAATGGGGAGCTTGATGGTCTCTATCGTCATGATCGTGTCGCCATCGAATCCGGTTAGTGGTCGACTTGAGGGCTTGATGCTGCGGTCAGGTATCTCCATTTTTCGAAGCACCTCCTTAAATATGAGATCGACGGAGCTGCCGGTGTCGATCATCACCCTCGTGACTTCATTTTCTCCTACGAGTAGTTCCACGACCAAGGGGTCGTTATGGGGCATGTCGACGCACACTGTGTCGGCGTCTGTGAAGACGATTGGGTCTGTTTCAGCTGTGACGGCGCATGGCCATGTGGCTGCTTTCTCAGCACGGCAGCGGTGAGTTGTGATTGATCGGACTGAGTCGTGGCAGTTCGTCAGGCCGCCCATGATCATGTTGATCCGTCGACGTGGGACGAGAATGGGTTCGTTGTCATCCCGTACCTGTTTTGGTGGTTCGAAGTCGGCTGCGGCAACGCCGTCTTCCTGGGCGTGCACCGGTTCGTTGTCAGGACGTCGATCTTCATTATGGGCTGGTTGAATGACTTGTTTGTCCCGTCGGTCATTTCTTCCTTGTCCCCGACCCATGGGTCTTCCGGGGTCAATGCATATGTCCCCGTTTTTGTATCTGGCGAGGAGTTGACTGAGCAGGTACCGGCATTCATGGGTCGAGTGGCCGGGCTTCTTATGGAAGTCGCAGAATGGTTGTTGCCCTTGGGGTGGGGCGCCTTTAGCGTCAGTGTTGCGGATGTATTTGTTCCATGGCTGCAGAGGTGTGGTGTCTTGTGAGCCGACGAAGAAGGTCACCGGTTTCCTGCCGCGCTCCTCTTTAGCATATTCCGCGTCATAATGCTGTCGCGGCTCGAAGTATTCCTCTTTTGCTTTGGCAGAGGTTGCCTTAGAGGCGTGCTTTTTAGCCATCGCGACTTTCTCTTCCTCGACGAGGATGTGCCGCGAGGCGCGGTGTAGGGCGTCGACCAGCGAGGCGAGCTGGTTGAGGGACAGATCTTCTCGAAACTTTGATTCGTACCATGTGGCGTTTTTGAGCGCGGCGATCGCCGCATTGTTGGGTACATCGATTTGGGAGACGACCTCTTTGAACCGGTCGATAAACTCCCGCAGGGATTCCTTTGGTCCCTGGGTAATGGTCCATAAGTCGGCATTGGTCGCTCCCTTTTGGATGAACATCGAATACTGTTTTAGAAAGGCAGCTTTTAGTTGGTAGAAAGAGTCGATCGAGTTGGCCTCAAGCCTTGTGAACCAACTGAGCGCCGCGCCACTGAGCTGCTCGACGAAGAGTTGGCAGCAACCGGCATCCTGCTCTTCTTCAGCAAACCGCGCTCGTGCGATTACGACCGCAAATTTGGTTAGGAATTGTTGAGGATCGCTTCTTCCGTCGTAGGGGGGGAGCTTGATCTTCCCCTCGTGTCGTAGTGGTGTGCTCGGTATACGGGTGGTGAAGGGCGAGCGCTGGGTGTCCTCCAATACCTTTTCGAGTTCGGGGGCCGAGCTGGTCGCGCGATGAACTTTGGAAGACATTGCGCGAAGGAGCTCCTTCATATCGTCGATCTCCTTGTCTCTGGCGGTGGTATAATCGTCAATGTACTGCTCCACGATGGCTCGGGGCCTGCCGGTCTCGGCCCGATCAATGGTGTAGGCAGCTGTGTTAGGTGCTAGCCTGTTGAGGCCACTGGGGTTGTTGTTACAGGACGCGTCGAGGCGTGAGCGGGTGGCGTTCGCCCGGGGCGTCGGACGCATCGCTGGCACGCCTGCCGCGCAGAGGCGGTTGATTTCCTCTTGGGATGCCGCTTGGGCGTCCGTTAAAGTTTTGAGCTGGTTGGCGATTCTTGCCTCTTGAGCGTTCATGCGCTCCAGTATGCTTTGGAAAAGGTCGCCTATATGCGCACTCGAGGTTGCTTCCGGCGTGCCGTGGGTGGCTGCTGCGGGTAGATTGTTTGACCTGGTTGGTCAAACCTCAGGTTGGGTTGGTGCGTCGGGCTGACCGCCTTCCTTCTCGGGTCGCTGGACGGCGAGCCGGTTCTGTGTGAGCTAGTCCCCTCGCCCCGCTGGGTAGGATGAGTGTCCTTTGCTTGGGTTGTAGCTCCGTGAGCCCATTGCGGTAGCGACCCCGGTATTGTTGCTTCGCTTGAGGGACTCGATCGTCCGACTATTGCTTTTCCGGAGCGCTTCCCCATTTAGTTTCAGATAGACAGGTGGTTTGCACTTGTGAACGTAAGCCTTTGTCTTCTCTTACTATGTAGGGTGAACTCGAATAGTCCCCACAGACGGCGTCAATTGTTGATGGTGGGGATCCAACCAAACAAATAATGATAATGGTGAGAAGGCAAAGGTAGTGCGAGTAGAATGGTCGTCAGAAGACGTTATATTAATGAGTCTCGGTACAGATTGGGTCGAGCGTATTGCTCTTTTACAAGTGAGATCGACTCACGAAAATAGGTTCAAGATGAGGCGAACGTGGTTCGGCTTATAACTATCTTGCTCGCTCTATGTTTCTAAGTCGAAGGGTGTTCCTCCCAAAAAGATCTGATCCCCCTAATACTGTTCACTAACACTAATTTTATAGGGATTAGCAGGGGTAATTCCGTACTTAGGTCGAGACGAAGGGTAAACGTCGGATCTGCTCCTCGGGCGACTGCACAGTGATTGGGCCGACTTTATTGGATGGACTTTTTAGAGGGGAAGGGCGAAGCCCATACCCAACAAAACTCATATTTTTGTGTGAATATTTAATTTTATAAAATAAAGAAAAATTATCCAAAAACATTATAATTCCAAAAAAAATCTCTAAATGCTTTAAAAAAATACTTGAAATTCTCAAAATACTTGGCCCGAAGTGTATCCGTATATGTTCGTTCCATAGTCAATCCTTACCCAAATTGGTAAGGGTTTGAGAATTGGATTTACCTACCCAAATTTTTCGATCTCCTGCTGGTTCCTAAAATTCATGTCATTTTTTATCGAAAATTGTTCGAATAAATCTTTATTGTTTTTTTGTTCTTTATTCACAATTTCACGTAAAACTGTTTTTTGTTATTTATTTTACTAGCATTTCATGTAAATCTTTACAATTGAAGGTTTTTTCTTATAATACTACTTACAATGCAAAGCATTATTATTCTTTTACAAAACCAATTGTTTCCTATTTTTTAAATGGTGTTCAAATCAAATTACACAAGTAAAATCTTCTCATATCTTTATAGTCATTGTTCACATTTGAACTCTTAAGGGTTATCAACCGTAACTTATTAAAACAAAAAAGAAAAAGAAAACTCGAAGAAATACCAAACTTAAAAATCATATTGGATATCTCAATTTGCAGTAGAGAGACAAATTTAGCCGGAAGGTTCTCCGATTTTTTTCCTAGATTCTACGATCAAGTACGTTTGGGTTTGCATTTACATGTTATTTACTGTCACAGTTTAAATTACAAACGCAAAAAAAAAAAAAAAAAAAAAAACTCTCAGATAAGTTCTATACTTAAAATGCAAGCATATGTTAAATTACTTAAAAAGACTTCTTTTTGTTAATTTTTCCATTCAACTTCCGTGATTGCGTTTGCTGTTTAATTTATGCAATTATATATATATATATATAGCCCTATGTTTTCTTAATATGTAACCATGTCTTGCAAATTGAAAAAACATTCAACTAATCATATAAGTCTGAACTTACATTTTCTGAGATGTCGAAGCTTGACCAACTGGGGTGGAAGTTTCGCAGGAAGACTCATGGTCTTGAGAACTCTGTTTTTATTTTCAACAATGCAACAAAAAGTATATTATAAAAGAAGAGAAGAAAGATAAACGAGGAGAAGACAGAAGAATAACACTCACAATTTTGGTAATATATATGACATGTCGTGTTGTTGTTGAAGCCACAATCACAACCAATGGTGTTGTTCATCTCCGGAACATATTCAACTTCTGGTATGATCATCAGTTTTTTTTTAGGGCAAGGGTCATTACTTACGTTCAATCTGTTGATACCAAGTGTAGTAGCTATCTCCTTTAGCGCATTCACTACATTAATTAAAAAATAAAATAAAAATCGATAGTATATAAAAATATATACGGATTATGACTGTGATTTATAAGAATTTTTCTAAAATAGCGATTCTTCTCATACATTCATCTGGATGAAGAGCTGGCAAAGAGGCCGATATTGTTATATTTGCGAGAGAACTTGTGATGATGGTGCAGGACAGAAGAAAACTTGAGAAAACGATCAACATATCGATAGAAATTATATATTTGGTGATTATTTGTATGTGTATGTGTTTGGTTAATCACAATTTTATCATCAACAAGCGATGAAATAGTTACTATATATTAGAGAAATATATTGACGAAAATAAATGTTGACGTCCATATTGACAAGGGTGAATTCATGAATAATAAATGAATATGTATGATTGATGTTTTATGTCTCCTTACGCATTTGGTTAGTTAATTTTCCTGGTTTTGCCGAGGTTTCTCGCATGGATTGAGACGGGCTCGAGCCTTACGATAATTTCTTTGAAATGCTACTATTGTATCTATCAAAATGTTTTGTAAAGATCAAAATATTTACCATGTTATCAGCAAAAAAATAGTAGAAAGTCAAAATTGGTGAACTCATTACGGCCGAACCGTACGACCATATATATAGATAATCCGGTGATTCAGAGCCAAAATCCATATATCAGTCTCCCAATTAAGTATGTGTAGGAACACTTGAACTCAAGTTCCCCCGTACGACTAATTCCCGGTTTATTAAAATCTTAACTTTTAATTAATTCAATATCTTACTAAACCGAATCATACGACTTTTTTCCAGAAGGAATAGATCATTTTATTTATCTTTCATCCCTTTTATTGGTGGAAGTTAATTATATATCAATTATCCGACCTAACAACCAGAACCAATTAACATAAATGAAGTGTCACTTTCCCGAATATATATGGATACTACGTAGGAAGGGTCGAAGCAAATGATAATCACATCACTTACATAGACACGACTCGTTTTTATACTACAAAGAAAGCATTTAAAGTATGTTCCCAGGACGAAGATTCAAAGTAAACGCGGTGAAGATTCAAAGTCGACTTGTTAGAAAGGACTTTTTCTGTATAAAATGAAATTTGAGAAATTTGTGTACGCTTGAAATAATTTAAATTATGGCATGTGCATGCAGAAAGAATCTATAATTAAAAATGGAAACCTTTCCAAGTAACGGACAACCCTAGTGTAGAAGGTTTACGCTACTCTCTAGCTAGTAAAGACAATGGAGTCGGGACTGAGTGGGTACAGATCATAAGAAGCAGATTCAGAGGATGACGGAATCGACACGATACCATCAGAAGACAAAGATGATGTCTTGAAGCGCAAGTCATCACCATACACTCCAGGGTCCGATATCATCTGTTCTATCTCAGTCTCCCCCTCAAGCATCTTTACAACTTCCGACATGCTTGGCCTTGATGTCGAAGACTTGTTGGAGCACAAAAGCGAAACCTTTATCATTCTCTCTGCTTCCATCACATCGAACATTCCTTCCAGCCTCGGATCCATAATTGCCGCGATATCCCCTTTCTTCTGCAGCAAGAATGCCTGAAATTGAAAATTAAGAACCTTTTTATATGAGAGAAAGCAGAGTTCTTGTGGAGAAAAGGACTGAATTAGTGTACCCAATCGAGAAGGCCAACACAACATTCGTCATCTGGCGTGTATTTTGCGTTGCTCTTTCCGCTAACAATCTCCATTGCCACCACACCGAAGCTGTAAATGTCTGCCTTTTCTGTTAGGTGACCTCTCATTGCATATTCAGGAGCCATATATCCCCTGCAACGAAAATAACATTAACTGCTATTGAAACATCATCTTATATAAGTTGGATCCATCTGTATGACTGACTATACGCTAACATTGTTCCTGCAACTCTGGTGGTAATGTGACTCTGATTGTCTTCATGGACCCTCGCCAACCCGAAATCTGATATCTTTGAGTTCAGATCCTTGTCAAGTAGTACATTTGTCCCTTTAATGTCTCGGTGAATGATCTTAACTGCTGAATCTTCATGAAGAAAAGCAAGCCCTCTCGCGATTCCTAAGCATATTTTGTGTCTTGTTCCCCATTCTAGTTTCAGACATCTTCTTCCTGCTCCGGTAGTTTACAAGCAAACAATCAATCTCAAGAAAGAAGAGAATTGCAGTAAAAGGATTTGGTCCAATCATCTACAGATAATTTACCAAATAATGCATCAGCAAGACAATTGTTCTCCAAGTACTCATAGACAAGAAGCAGCTGGTTTTTCTCAACACAGCATCCATAAAGCTTCACAAGGTTCGGGTGCTGCAGGCAAGCAATAATACCGATCTCGTTTACAAACTCTTTGTTACCTTGATGTGATTTTGAAGATAGCTTCTTTACAGCAATCAATGTTCCATCTGGCAATTGTCCCTGCATTGTCAAATTTTTGGCTTTAACGTCACCTGTGTTTAAGAATACTAACATTGATTTCTAAAGCTTGAAGATTATCTTGTACCTTATAAACAGATCCAAAGCCGCCTTCCCCAATCTTGTTTAAGGGATCAAAATCGTGGGTCGCAACTTTTAGTTGCCTCAAACTGAAGGAACCTGATATCAGATCAGCTCCCTTCAGCTCTTTATTTACCAAAATATCCGAGAACAGAACTTTACATGGTTGTTAAGCAGCGGAATAAAGTGAATCAGTACCTCGTTCTGCTGCATTTGCATTGCTAACACACTTTCTCCAACAGAATGCGCCGAGGAGCAAGAAAGCAAGAGAGACTGCTAAGCCGAGAATAAGAGGATATTTTGTTGGTTTATGATCTTTTTTTACTGGAGGAATCAGCACCGGAACTGAAGGTGGACAGAAGAAACAAAGAGAAAAGATTGACCTATATTCAGGCTTTAGCTGGAAAAAAAAGGACTCAAAGACTTGAGATTTCTTCGTCATACCACCGCATTCAGATTCTGAACCTGATAAAATAAGAACAAGTAAACAATTAGGATAAATTTTTTCTGAGGGAAACGTGATGTTTACTTCCACAGAACTTTACTTACTGGGACAAACTGAGACTGCAGAGATAAGAGAGCCATAGTACCCCCTTTGAGGAATGATCATCGTGCCTTTCCCTGCCCAGTAAAGCCGTATCTCTAAAGTGTTATCAGTCACGGTCGTGTTTACTTCTCTTATAACTTCTTTGTGAGTTCCATTAGCCTCCTCTCTGATGCTGAAATCCTCCCAAATCAACTTCCCCTGAACAGATATTAAAGTTCAAACTTCAAGAATCGGCTAAAACGCTGAAAACAGGGTCTTAAAGAATCCGTGGCAAAAGGCTATATGTACCTGAATGTATATGTTAAATACCCGTTTCGCTAGTCTAGTGTATGGTTCCTTATCTGAGAACTGAATCTCTGCAAAATGGAGTTTCACGTTGTAGCTTCCATTTTCGAAGCAAAATGCAAAGTAGGCCAAACTAAGGGGAGAACGCCGAGCTGTCTGATAAAGCTCAGGATATTTAGCTGATACAACAGATTCTGATGAAACTGAGTATATATCTTCGGTTGTTGTATCATCCATGAAGTCACCAGTGTTGCTGAATCCCCAGTTTGTGCTATGATAGTTCATAGCTGAACCTGTAGGTCCATAGTTATCACCCTTGTACAGAAACTTTCCACGAGAGTTTTCGATAGTTACATTAGGTCCCCCGCAGTTTATATGCAACGATCTACTATCTGTGGAAAGTAAACAATTTCCAGTACATATGCAGAAACTCGAAAATGGGTATTTGGAAAATCAATAGAAAAGCAAAAGAACCTACAAGTTTGGCATTGTTTTATGGCGGAGCATGGAAGAAGCCTGGTTCTGTATTGAGAACAACAATTTAATAACAGTACATGAAGTATTCAGTGATTAATAAGATTTACAAAGTGTTCTTACAGACTGTTTCTTGAGTGTGAGCTCCCATATGTGTTTATATTCCTGCATATAAACCTCTATTAAAAGCATCCAGAAAGTATAACAAGACAAAAGGCGGTTGTTAAGATAGCAACAAAAAACATACTTCCTCTCTTTGCACATTGGAGACCACGTGAAATTATTATAGGAAAGATCACTGCACATATTATGATATGAATATTGGAGCCAAGAAGCAAAGGAGCGATTAGTGTAATACCGAGAAATGTTTTGACGTATATGACTGCTATAAAATAAGATTGGCCATACATATTTGTGCTTGCAGTAAGGAAAGCTCCTGTTTCAACCTTTCCAGACAACATGTTTCCAGCCAAATACCTGAAAAATGAAACCAGGAGATGGGTTCAACAGCTTTAGTACACTCTAATTGCGTACCTATCCTTTTGATCATCTAACACTTTAGGACTTACGTGTATTTTGGGGCGGTTGCATATGCGGGTATTTCTCCAGTCAGCCTATTAAAGGAAAGATCCCTTCCCGAAAAAAAGGCATCATAAGAGATTGGACAGTGTTTAGCAAGATGCGTAGTGATATAACATGAGACTTACAGAGTCATTAGACTGGGCAGATCCCAGAGACTGGTTGGAATTGGTCCTGATAAGTTTATGTTTCTCAGAACCCTGAAAAATATCAATATTAGTCTAAACATATGTATTTGACCATATTGATCGTATCCGGACCTGAGACACAAAGATGTGTTACATACAAATATTTTAGGCTCTTGCTAGTTATCTGAGGAACATGTCCCAATCCTGAAACCGTGTCACTAATCCTCCTGCATAGAAAGAAAAAGCCACAGTTTCGTTTCAAAAGAGAGCATAGGCTTCTGCAACTTATGATATTATAGGATAAATTACAGGTCGATCAAATTCTCAAGATGAAAAATGGAGTCTGGAATAGGTTCTCTAAGGCCACTCGCATAAAGTTCCCTGATACAACGTTATTAGCACAAGTCAGAAAACATTAACATGTAAAACTACAAACTATTTATGTGTAATGCAAAAGAAAGATACTTTACTCACAATCTTTGAAGCTGGGATAAGTTCCCAATAAACTCTGGAATCGATCCGTTCAGGCGATTATCGCTTAAATGGCTGTAAACAATACAATAGAATGAAAAGCAATTCGACATGATGAACACATTTCAAGGCTGAGATATTGTAAGAAAAAACAAAAGAGAAAGATGATCTTACAGATTAGTTAGCTTTTTTAGTCTTGCTAACGTCTTGGGGAGGCCTCCAACAAGTAGATTGGAAGAGAGTCCTCTGGTTTTTTACAGAACAATCAAATGGATCATGTTTGAGAAAATCACTGAGTCATGAATCTGTTTTGATCTCTTCAAAAGTGATTTTAAAAGGTTCTTACGTACAATCCTTGTAGATTCACTAGGTTCCCCAGTTCCTTGGGAATAGTTCCAGAAAATTGATTGGCTTCAAGAGCTCTGAAATCATACAAACGGACGATAAATTTAGTTTTCAGAAGGACACAATCTCATAAGGTCAGCAAAATAATGGTAAAAACATACAAAAGGGTGAGGTTAATAAACTTCCCCAATCCTTTGGGAATGTCTCCTGATAAGCGGTTAGCGCAGACAGAGCTGCAGAGAAACATTTCAGGTAGTTTTCTTACTTTCCTAACAATAAACAAACTTGAGAGCAAAGACTTACATAGATTTGAGGTTAGGCAGTGAGGCCCATTCCATAGGAATTGAGCCATAAAGGTAATTATGGTATAAGTCACTACAAAAACAAGCAAAGAATTCCAGCCATTACGACATTTCTTCTACGATAGCAGTAGATATTGAAAACAGTTGAAACATTGAAAACCCTCCTCACATCGATTCAAGATACCGAAACTTGTACAGCATCGGAGGAAGTCTACCTGGAAGACTGAATTTCTTGAGGACACTGGACATGAGGTACATAGTAATTGGGTCAGAAACAAGAGAAATAAGCAGAAGAACGGTTAGTTTCTCTTTTGAATGGTTAGTTTCTTACAAGTGTGTGATATGACAAGTGTTGTTGTTGTTGAAACGACAGTCACATTTGATTGTGCTGTTTTGTCCTTCCTTGAGAACATCTTGAGTTATTACCAGAGTCTTTGTGAGACATGGGTCTTCACTTAGGTTCAAGTGCTTCACACCCAGTGTTGCTGTGATATCCTTAAGCGCTTCCACTGGCGAAGACAGCAAACCAGAAACACAATCAAGTTTAGTTCAAATTCACAAAGAGATGCCATTTTTATGCCACATATCTATATGCTATAATGCTTTGAAACTACTAAACCTTCATCTGGGTGCAGGGAAGGAGAAGCAGATACTGTAAATACAAAGTAGACAAGTGTAAGAACAAAGAGAATAGAGCTAAAAAGGTAATTTTTGAGGTTGTAAGCTGCAGACATGGAAGATTATGTTCAGGTGAACAATCTATGACTTGAAGCACTACATAATTATATAACTGAACCCCCTCCCCCCCCCCCCCCCTTCAATTAGAATGCACATATATAAATATAGTTAGATATATATGTATACATAGAAAATTATGAAAATGTGAAATGCAGTTTGACCAAGTTGAGGTTAAGACTAAACACATGGGTTAGTCATTGCTTGTCTTAAGGCAGCTTGCCAAATTTAGTGGATAATTGCAATCCAGCCTCTCAATCTGGATTTATTTACAATATGAGCAGAAATATTAGAAAATTCTCTTCAGCCTTTCGCTTGCATTTTACTTGCAAAACTAGTAGAAGAACACCTAAACGGCTAACACTACTAAGAGTTTATGATTTCAAAAGCATTATTGACACCACTTGCAACAAAATATAGCCTAAATAATTCTAAATTTAGACCTTAGAGTCATAATTTGAAGATCATGCATCTTTTGTTAATAAAAAAAATTTGGAGGGATTTACCAGTTTTTATGCACAACTTTGGTTGAGTATTACGTGAAACAAGACTTCAATTAGAAGTCTTCTTGAGAGTTGACTTCTATTTTCCTGTGGATCTGAAAGCTAGTGGGTATAAAAATTGGTTTACTCCATGTTAATCTTATTGAATCTCCTCCTCTAAAGGGCAGTAATGTCAGAAACTCTGCAACTGCCAGAGGGAGAGATCCAAATAACCAAGTGTTGATGGTGGGGTTCCAATCAAACAAACAATAACAATAATGAGAAGGTAGAAAGGCGGTATGAGTAGAATGGTCGTCGGGCGACGTTATATTGATATAATGATCGCAATACAAGTTGGGTCGAGCGTGTTGCTATTTTATAGGTGGGATCGACTCAGGAAAGTAGATCTAAGACGAGGCGAACGTGGTTCGGCTTACAGCTGTCTTGCTCGTTCTACGTTTCTAAGTCGAGGGGTGTTTCTCCCGAAAAAATCTGGATCCCTTGACACTGTTCACTAACACCCTTTTTATAGGGGTTTACAAGGGTAATTACGTACTTAGGTTGGGACGAGGGGTAAACGTCGGATCTACCCTTCGTCGCTTATCGACGCATTGGTTCAGTGGCTGGGCCGGATTCGTGTGATGGGCTTTTGGAGGGGAAGGGCGAGGCCCATACCCAACAATGCCCCCCCCTCTTCTTGGGCCGAACGCGGAAGCCCCTTTTTTCTTTTTCTCCTGAGGTCGCCCTTTCTCTTGCTTTAGGGTTTCCTCGATTCGCCTCGGATGCGCGGGAACGGTTGCGCTTGATGCGACCTTTTCGGAGGACGTGGCTTCCTGTCGCTTTGGCTTCTCTTCTCCTTATAAATACTCGCTCGGGGTAACGCACTTTCATTTTCTCTTCCATCCTGAAAGGTAACTTCTCTCTCTATCTTGCTTTGTATTTTGCTCGCTGCATCCTTTCTGTGAACGTCTTGCGCTTTTTATTTCTTTCATCGTACGATGTCTTTAAAATCCAACTCACCTATTGGGTCGCTAGACGAGTTCATAAGGGGTCGTACCCCTAGTGGGTCGGAGGACTCTTCCCGGGATCGCTCGCCCGTGGTTATCCTCAGTTCTCCCTCAGTATCTCCAGCTTCTCCTGTGAGCGCCGCTTCTCTTTCCGACGAACTGGTGAGGAGGGAGGAGTTGTCTCGTGGTGATGGTGCGGGACCTAGCTTGCCTCGTCTGACGATCGAGGTCCCTCACCTTGTGGACAGGGATTCGGACGGCTCGGCCAATGAATCGGAGGGTTCTTCTTCGTCTTCTGAGGAGGTCGAGGCTTCGTCTACTCCTCTTGGTCAGTAAGTCGGTCCGGGGGATTATCTTGGATACATTGGTCCGTCGAGGTCGGATCGTTTGGCTTTGGAAGAGGTTCTCGGCCTGAACCACACGTCGAGTGGTGTCTCGCTGGATTCCACGTCGACCAAGGATCGGCCATGGGCCCCGCCTCGTGGCTATATGTGTGTGTATGAGTCGTATTTCTTCGATTGCGGACTCAGATTCCCGATCCCCAACTTCCTGCTTCAGTATTGCTCTGAGCGTCAGATGGCACTGTCACAACTTGCTCCTTCGGCGGTCCATAATGCTATGGGCCTTGCCATCTTGGCCGACAAGTGTCGGGTGAAGATGAGTTACCACTTCTTCGAGGAGCTGACCACTATCGCGAAGGTGAGGAACAAGGACTGCCTTCGCTACGTGAGAGCCCTACCGAAGCATAAGATCGTTCTGGGGAAGGAAAAGTTTTCCTGCTGGGAAAAATATTATTTTTATGTCAAAATTGATGAGGCGTCCGTCGAGGATCCTTCTATGACTTTCTTTTCTCGTTGGAATCGTTTCCCTGGTAGATCTAGCTTTTGTTCTTTTGCTAGCTTATCGAGTCGTCCTTCGCTTTTTCTTGACTGTGGGTTAATTTTGCCGTGTTGTAGATCGCATCCTGAAGATAAAGGCGTTCCCACCGAACTTTAGCGAGGACGTTGAGAAGTTGAAACGTAAGTCGGAGATCGAGTGGCCAAAAGAAAGCAAGGAGGTGTCTCAGGCTAGGTCGGAGCGACGCAAAGAAGGTCGGTCGGTCGCTCGAGTTTTTTTTTTTTTTTTTTTTTTTTTTTAAGCGCTAGCTCTTGTTTCAGCATCTAGGGTTGAGGGAAGATGACGAGGAAGTCAAATATGCCGGACATCTTGGGGCATCTTCAGTACCGAACTAGTGCCAAGGGGAAGTCGGCTGATCGTCCGACGACTGGGGGAAGTCGCTGAGGGATCTGCATCCTCCGGCGGGGTGGGAGGATGATCAAGGGGAGGTCGAGGCGACGCGGGCGGGGTCACTCCAGCCCGTTCAGAGGAAAGACAAGGAGAAAGTGGGGCAACCGTCTGAGGTGACGACTTCGAAGAAACGGGTCGCTCCGGAGGCTCGTCGTGGAAATGAAGCGGACTCCTCGAAGCGAGGCCGTGTTGACCCACCTACAGGGGTTGATCATTCGTTCCGTTGGCAATATAATCGGGCAGACCGTTCGATGCTTCAGAGCAAGGCGGCGTGCGTCGACCTCTTTCGCTATCTTCGGCGGGACTCCTCGCCGTTGATTGAGCCGACCGAACTTGTGCGGGCCGATCTCTATGAATCAGTGGCACAAAGTCACTTCTCGGTATGGGCTTCATAATTTTTGCTTTAATGTTGTTGCGGCCTTATATTTCTTCTTCTTTTTACGCCCGACTGATGCTTTTGCTGCGTTATACTTGTTCTCGATCGTTCTAGGCTGCCGACGCCACGAACCAGTTGGTGCAATACTATGACCGACAACTAAAGGCCACGAGGAAGGAAGGTTCCGGGGCCGAGGTGCGAAGGTTGCAGGAGGCGCTGAAGAAGGAGCGGGAGGCGTTGAAGAAGGAGAAGGAGCGCAGCGCGCAGTCGGCGGACGAGTTGGCCGCTTACCAAGCTGACTTCGAGGAGAGGATGGGCGAGTCTATCATGCAGCGGACGTCGCTGGAGACGCAGCTGCGGGAGCTGGAAAAAGTTCATGCGTCAGAGAAGACGAGGCTGAGGGCGGCTCGAGATGAAAAGGGGCTGAACGCACGCCAGAAGACGACGGAAGAGCTTATGGGGCGTTTCCAGGCCCATTTGGACAAGATGCGCGAGTGCTTTCAGCAGATGGAAGAACGTAGGTTCTTCGAGATACAGCTGGAACAGGTCTCTGGTACGCTAAGGGTTTTAGAGGCGCTTGAGGGCGATGGTGAGATGACGGTGCCTTCTCATGTAAAGAGTGATCTTGGACGCAAAGTGATGGAGTTGGAGAGTACGATCGCTGGGATGCCTGACCCGAGTTTTACAAAGGGCGATTTCAAGGCAACCGTGATCTTCGGGCGTAAGCGAACGCGTTCGACGGAAATTCCAGCTCCGAGCGCCATGACGATCGTACCAGGGGGCGAGGCGCAGGACTTAGCGCCGACAGAAGATGCGGGGGGGAATCAGGAGGGGGAGC
>SMJT01000159.1:167037-301537 GCA_004349715.1 Crucihimalaya himalaica
AAAACGGTGTAAAATATGGTGTTATCACGGTGCACTGAAGAGTCGCAGCAAGCAAACGTCCAATCAAGGCAACGTTTCACCTTCGCGACCTTTCGACAGGACACCACATTGTAAAGACGCGACTCTCAGGACAGAACAGGAGAATACGCAAAATCGAGAAATAGCTAAGCGGCCCCCTTGGGCAAACAGCGGTTCAAATATTACAAGCCACGTGTTCAAAATCTTGGCAATAAAAAAAAAAAAAAGAGAGAGAGAAGGGGGGAGGAAAGCAGACAATGAAGAGGACTAAGGCTGTTGGGTCGCCTCGTCTTCAGCGCTCGCCCTATCAGGAACGATGCCCGCCTCGTCCTCTGCAGCAACTCCCTCTCTCGCCCCCTCGACCAATTCCCCCCCCCCCCGCGACTTCAGCAGCCTCCTCCGCCGATGCGTCTTCCTCAGCAGGGTTTGGCTGATCGTCCCCCTTAGCGGTCAGGGCCGGGAAGGAGTATGTTACGCGTAGGTGCGAACCTTAGTGTTCGACTTATCCTGTGTAAATAAATAGGTGCGAGCGTCTAGCTCGGCTTATCCTGTAAATAACCAGCGCGTATACCGCTCGTGCGGGCCGGGGCCCGGCTTACGGAGTCGGTCGTGCGTGGAGTATGTTACGCGTAGGTGCGAACCTTAGTGTTCGACTTATCCTGTGTAAATAAATAGGTGCGAGCGTTTAGCTCGGCTTATCCTGTAAATAACCAGCGCGTATACCGCTCGTGCGGGCCGAGGCCCGGCTTACGGAGTCGGTCGTGCGTGGAGTATGTGCGAGGGTGGACTCGGCTTAAATTCCCTTGCCCGCTGGGAATTTCTTCCTCAGTCAGAAGGGTACGCTATTGCTGAGCGCGTATTAGGATCGGTCGCTTGATCAGGACGCCGATGTGTTTGGGATAGATTCTTTGAGAAAGAGATTTTTATAGAGTAATAGCTGCGCCCGGAGGCTGCCTACGTACCCTTAGCGGGATCAAGCCATTCGTAGTTCATATTTACAAGATAGGGGTCGCTGTACTAGCGCTCTAGACTTAGTAGTAATAGCGCTTTAGGTTTATCGAGTTCCAGGATCGAGGGATTGGGGAACCGCTCATCGTTATCAGCTCGTAGACGCCTGGTTTGACGACTTTGGAGATTTGGTAGGGGCCTTCCCAGTTTGCGCCTAGCTTCCCGGCGTTGACTTCGGCTGTGTTTTCGAAGACTTTCCGTAGGACGAGGTCGCCTTCGCGGAAGCGTCTGTTTTTGACTTTCTTGTTGTAGAATTTGGCTGCCGCGTTTTGGTAGTTCTGTATGCGGCGTAAGGCTTTGCCGCGGCGTTCTTCGATCGTGTCTAATGAGTTGATGAGCATTTTAGCATTGAGGCTTTGATCATGTACGAGCATCGATCGTCTTAGGCTGGCTATGCCGACTTCGACTGGTGCGACTGCTTCCATTCCGTAGGCTAGGGAGAAGGGCGTCTGTCCGGTCGCTGTTCGAGGGGTCGTGCGGTAGGACCAAAGGACGCCATCGAGTTCGTCGGACCAGGCTCCCTTCTTTTCGTCGAGGCGCTTCTTTAATCCGTCAATGATTGTCTTGTTTGTTGCCTCTGCTTGGCCGTTGCCTTGCGGATATCTCGGGGTGGACTTGCTGAGGCGGATTCGCCATCCGGCGCAGAAATCTTCGAACTGTGTTGATGTGAACTGTGTTCCATTGTCTGTCACGATCTCGTATGGTAGGCCGTGCCGGCAGATGATATATTTCCAGACGAAGTTATGAACATCCTTTGCGCGGATTTGAGCGTATGCTTCGGCCTCGACCCACTTTGTGAAGTAGTCGGTGAGGACCAAGATATATTTTTTCTGTCGGGAGGTCGGTAATGGTCCGACTATGTCCATTGCCCATCGCATGAAGGGGTAGGGCGGGGTTGAGGTCTGCAGGAGCACAGTGGGTGCGTGGATCTTTTGCGCGTGGCGTTGGCACTTCTCGCATTTTCGCACGTATTTCTCGCAATCAGCGACCATGGTTGGCCAGTAATGCCCATGCTTCTTTATTTTTAGAGCCAATGCTCGACCGCCCGAATGGTTCCATCCTGCGCCTTCGTGTGTCTCCCTCATGACTTGTGTTGCTTCGTCCTTAACCAAACATCCGAGGAGGATGCCGGACGCGCTCCTTTTGAAGAGGTTGCCGTCGAGGGTTAAGTAGCTGGCGCTCTTTGTGCGGAGTCGTAGCGCGGCCCACTTGTCTGAAGGCACCTCGCCATCGTGAATGTAGGTTAGTATTTCGATTCGCCAATCGTTTACGTCCTCAGCGGGCCCTTGTGTTCTGATGGAGCAGATCGCATCGGTTGTCGCGATGCTGGGTTTATCGATGCTTTCGACGGGTATGATCCTCTTTAAGTCAGGATCCGATGTTGAAGCTAGGGCGGCGAGTGCGTCTGCGGCGGCGTTGTCGCTGCGGGGGATCTTAGTAAGTTCGAACTTATCGAACTGGTCGGCAAGGTCTTTGACGATTTTGAGGTACGCGTCCATCCTTTCATTCTTGGTCTCGTAGTCGCCGCTGTATTGGTTTGCGACCAGTTGAGAATCGCAGAAGGCATGGATATGCTTAACGCCTAAGCTTAGGGAGAGGCGCAATCCTGCGACGAGGGCTTCATACTCAGCTTCGTTATTCGAGGCTTGGAAGTTCAGACTGAAAGATTGTTCAAGGATTTCTTTGTGGGGTGAATCGAGGCGAATACCGACCCCTGACCCGTATGAAAAAGATGCGCCATCGACGTGCAGAGCCCATACGTCGTGTGTCTCGTGGTTTGGGTCGGCTGCTGGAGTCCGGTCGGGGGGGAGTTCGACGAGAAAGTCGGCCAAAACTTGGGATTTTGCGCACGTCCGTCCCTTGTACTCGATGTCGTACTCGCTCAGTTCGACGGCCCACTTGGCGATGCGGCCTGACTGGCTAGGACTGTGGAGTATGGCTCGGAGGGGTTGATTTGTGAGGACGACGATGGAATGTGACTGGAAGTATGGGCGGAGCTTTCGTGCCGAGGTGATCACAGCCAGTGCTAATTTTTCCATGGTTGGGTACCGTAGTTCGGCGCTGTCCATGGTCTTGCTGATGTAGAAGATCGGGCGCTGCTCTCCTCTATCGTCTTTGACCAAAACGCCACTGACAGCCGAGCTCGAGACAGAGACGTATAGAAAGAGTGTTTCACCGGGCTCTGGTTTAGCGAGAATCGGGGGTGTCGAGAGGTACGCCTTGAGTTGTTGGAAGGCGATCTCGCACTCTTCTGCCCATACGAACTTTTGATTTGCTTTGAGGAGTTGGTAGAAGGGTAGGCATTTGTCGGTCGACCGAGATATGAAGCGATTTAGCGCCGCAATCCGTCCCATCAAGCGCTGCACTTCGCGCGAGTTCCTTGGGGAAGGTAAGTCAAAGATTGCCAAGATTTGTTTGGGATTTACCTCGATTCCTCGCCGGGTGACTATGTAGCCGAGGAACTCGCCGGCCGTTACTGCGAACGTACACTTGGCTAGATTCAGTTTCATGCCAAATTTGTTAAGCACTTCGAAGCATTGTCGCAGGTGTTCGACGTGGTCGTCTGCTCTGGGAGACTTGACAAGCATGTCGTCGATGTATGCTTCCATCGTCCGTCCGAGTTGGTCCGCGAACATTCGGTTGATCAGCCGCTGATACGTTGCTCCGACGTTCTTGAGTCCGAATGGCATCACTTTGTAGCAATACGTTCCGCGATCGGTGATGAACGATGTTTTCTCTCTATCGTTCTGGTGCATGAGGATCTGGTTGTAGCCGGAGAAGGCGTCCATGAAGGAAAGAAGCTCGTTGCCTGCTGTAGCCTCTACAAGTCGATCGATATGTGGGAGTGGGAAGCTGTCCTTTGGGCAAGCTTTGTTGAGGTCGGTGAAGTCGATGCACGTTCGCCACTTCCCGTTTTTCTTTTTAACGACGACCGGGTTGGCTAGCCAGTCGGGGTAGCGAACTTCGATTATTGATCCGGCCTTCAGTAGCTTATCGACATCATCATTGAAAGCCATAGACCGCTCAGGACCGAGCTTGCGGCGTTTCTGTTTAACGGGTTTATACATAGGGTCGACATTGAGCTCGTGGCAGGTTATCGCTGGGCTTATTCCCGGCATATCGTGGATTGACCAAGCAAAGGTGGAGGCGTTGTTTGTGAGAAAGTCAATGAGTGCGGCTCGTACTTCGGTGCTGACGTTGAGGCCGATGCTTACGCATCGCTCTGGGTCGGTCGCATCAATATTGATTTGCTCAGTGGCGCTTGGTGAGGATGCTGCCGCCGCGCTTTTGAGCGTGAGGTTCTCGAACTCCAGCGCGAGATTCTGTAATTGCTATTGCGACGGGGTGGCGTCGGTTGCCTGAGCGCTCGGGGTTGCCGAAGTTGATGCTGATTGAGGGGTCGCTGCTTGAGCGATCTTCTCAGTTTCCGCGGACGGGAGGCTGAGGATCGATGCTGTCGGTGGATTTGAGGTTGCGCATCTTCTTTTCGATTAGGAAGCAGGTCCCAGCGAGCTGCTGGTTTCCTCGCAGCGTGCAGATTCCTCTAGGCGTAGGGAACTTGACGCACTGGTGGTACGACGATGGGACGGCCTTCATGAGGTGGATCCAGGGCGTTCCGAGAATGATATTATACACGGCGGGGCGGTCGATGACCACGAACTTGATCCAGTTGACCGTTCCTCCGACGAAGATGGGGAGCTTGATGGTTCCTATTGTCATGATCGTGTCGCCATCGAAGCCGGTGAGCGGCCGACTTGAGGGTTTGATGCTGCGGTCGGGTATCTCCATTTTTCGAAGTACCTCTTTAAATATGAGGTCGACAGAACTGCTGGTGTCGATCATCACCCGCGTGACTTCACTTTCCCCCACGAGTAGCTCGACGACCAATGGGTCGTTATGGGGCATGTCGACGCACACCGTGTCGGCGTCTGTGAAGACGATCGGTTCTGTTTCGGCCGTGACGGCGCGTGGCCAAGCGACGGCCTTCTCGGCGCGACAACGGTGAGTTGCGATCGATCGAACCGAGTCGTGGCAGTTGGTCAGACCACCCATGATCATGTTGATCCGTCGTCATGGGACCGGAATAGGTTCGTTGTCATCCCGCACTCGTTTTGGTGGCTCAAAGTCGACTGCGACGACGCCGTTTTCCTGGACATGTACTTGCTCGTTGTTGGGGCGCTGGTCTTCGTTGTGAACTGGTTGAAAGGCTTGACTGTCCCGTCGGTCGTTCCTTCCTTGTCCCCGACCCAGGGGTCTTCCGGGGTCAATACATATGTCCCCGTTTTTGTATCTGGCGAGGAGTTGACTGAGTAGGTACCGACACTCGTGGGTTGAGTGGCCGGGCTTTTTGTGGAAGTCGCAGAATGGTTGTTGCCCATGGGGTGGGGCGCCCTTCGCGTCGGTATTGCGGATGTATTTGTTCCATGGCGGCGGGGGCTTCGTCTCTTGCGAGCCCACGAAGAAGGTCGCCGCTTTCCTGCTCCGTTCCTCTTTAGCGTATTCCGCGTCATAATGTTGTCGCGGCTCGAAGTACTCGTCTTTCGCTTTGGCGGGAGTTGCCTTTGTAGCGTGCTTTTTAGCCATCGCAGCTTTTTCTTCTTCGACGAGGATGTGGCGCGAGGCGCGGTGCAGGGCGTCAACAAGCGAGGCGGGCTGATTAATGGATAGGTCCTCTCGAAACTTTGATTCGTACCACGTTGCGTTCTTAAGCGCGGCGATCGTCGATTTGTGACACGACCTCCTTGGATCGGTCGATAAACTCCCGTAGGGACTCCTTTGGTCCTTGGGTGATGGTCCATAGATCGGCGTTGGTCGCCCCCTTTTGGATGAACATCGAATAATGCTTTAGGAAGGCAGCATTTAGATGGTAGAAAGAGTCGATCGAGTTGGCTTCTAGTCGTGTGAACCAACTGAGCGCGGCGCCGCTAAGCTGCTCGACGAAGAGTTGGCAGCAGCCGGCGTCCTGCTCTTCTTCAGCAAACCGCGCTCGCGTGATCGCCACCGCGAATTTCGTCAGGAACTGCTGAGGGTCGCTTCTTCCGTCGTAGGGGGGGAGTTTGATCTTCCCTTCGTGTCTTAGCGGTGTGCTCGTTGTACGAGTGGTGAAGGGCGAGCGCTGGGTGTCTTCCAATACCTTTTCGAGTTCAGGGGCGGTACTGGTCGCGCGATGGACTTTGGAAGACATCGCTCGAAGGAGTTCCTTCATATCGTTGATCTCCTTGTCTCTAGTGGCGGTATAATCGTCGAGATACTGCTCCGCAATGGCTCGGGGCCTGCCTGGCTCGACTCGATCGGCGGCGTAGACAGCTGTATTAGATGCCGGCCTGTTGGGGCCGCTGGGGCTATTGTTACAGGACGCATCGAGGCGTGAGCGGGTAGCGTTCGCCCGAGGCGCCGGGCGTATCGACGGCACGCCTGCAGCGCAGAGGCGATTGATTTCTTCCTGAGACGCCGGTTGTGCGTCGGTTAGAGTTTTTAGCTGGTTGGCGATTCTTGCTTCCTGAGCGTTCATGCGTTCCAGTATGCTCTGAAAAAGGTCGCCTACATTTGCGCTCGATGCTTCTGGCGTGTTGTGGATGGCCGCGGCGGGTGGATTGTTTGACCTGGATGGTCGTGTATCGGGTTGGGTTGGTGCGTCAAGTCGGCTTCCTTCTTTCTCGGGTCGTTGGACGGTGGGCCGATCTTGCTGCGAACTAGTTCCTTCGTCTCGCTGTGTAGGACGAGTATTTTTCGCTTGAGTTGTGGCTCCATGAGCCCATTGTGGTAGCGGTTCCGGTATTGTTGCTTCGCTTGAGGGACTCGATCGTCCGACTATTGCTTTCCCGGAGCGCTTCCCCATCAGGCGGTTCGTACTCGTGAGCGTAAGCCTTTGTCTTCTCTTGTTATGCGGGGTGAATTCGAAAAGATAGTCCCCACAGACGGCGCCAATTGTTGATGGTGGGGTTCCAATCAAACAAACAATAACAATAATGAGAAGGTAGAAAGGCGGTATGAGTAGAATGGTCGTCGGGCGACGTTATATTGATATAATGATCGCAATACAAGTTGGGTCGAGCGTGTTGCTATTTTATAGGTGGGATCGACTCAGGAAAGTAGATCTAAGACGAGGCGAACGTGGTTCGGCTTACAGCTGTCTTGCTCGTTCTACGTTTCTAAGTCGAGGGGTGTTTCTCCCGAAAAAATCTGGATCCCTTGACACTGTTCACTAACACCCTTTTTATAGGGGTTTACAAGGGTAATTTCGTACTTAGGTTGGGACGAGGGGTAAACGTCGGATCTACCCTTCGTCGCTTATCGACGCATTGGTTCAGTGGCTGGGCCGGATTCGTGTGATGGGCTTTTGGAGGGGAAGGGCGAGGCCCATACCCAACACCAAGGATATCTCAGACCCTCTCATATGCAAAAATTCCCTATCCCTAGCTCCTTATCGAATAATTTTGACATCATCGTTGGATCAGACTACCATGAAATCTACAGTGACACCCAAAATCATCTTACCCAATGGTGTAAAACGTTTAGAGGACAAAAAATCAATCTGTCCCTATTATATGTCTTTTGCTCTAGAGACTTCATGGTTATAACTTCATTATACATGTTTGGGAATGGTTCTTCTCGAATCATCATCAGCACCACAATCTAGAAACATACACTCAACATATAAAAAGTTCTCCAGTGCACAGAGAAACAGATTCAGGACTAAAAGAGGAAGTATGATGTAAACAGACACCAAAGATGTAACCTTAGTAGTTGTATAACATGGCATTGATACCTCAGTTGCAATTGGTGCTAACCAAAAAAGACATTTTTATTGATTTGACTAGCATTTCATGAACAAATCGTAAGTCCACAACACTACTTTGCATCTTCCCAGTTAGTGTTAACCTTTCCAGAATAGGATGCCACTTTTGGTTTATTAAATTTACAAATATGCTCGGATTAAAACATGACAGGTCTAATCTTTGCAGTAATTAGTTTTAAATAATCACTGCAAAGTCAAAATAGACGATTTTACCAATTCTAATTCCATAATTGTGATCGAGTTTCCTGAACAGTTCATGATAGATTCTATGCAAGAGAAAAAGCTTTGATGCACGGTATAAACTAGCAAATGATCCGATCGATAAGAGAGATGTGACTACCAGCAATCCAGCATCCACAAACTGATGACATTCTACAGCTCTAGTCTAATTATGTAGTTTTACTCTCGTTATATCTCTGTGTTCACTGTTCATAGATATGCAAATGCAACTTCAAGCTTACAATTTTACAATCTCTACCAAACAAGAAGAAAAGGCTACGGTCCTTGTGCATCTCAATAATCGGAAAGCTTAATATCTGCCATTTGACGAATTTTTCTTAATCATTGATGATATTTAGAAAAAAAAAAAAAAAAAAAAAAACAGAATCACAGACCTCAATGTCATCACTTTGGGGAAGAAGTGCTGAAATGTAGGCGCCATTGTCGATACTCAGGTCGGAGCCACCGGGAAGTATTAACCCAATTGAACAATTTTTTTGGGTCTATGACTCAAAAGCGTCAACTTTTTTTATAAACCAAAGTTTTAGTCTTTGACAATGAAATTTATGAAAAACGTAACAGAGATCTTATCGAACCTCTGTTTACGCTATGGTCTAGAGAAAACAATGGACTCTGCACTAAGAGGGTACAGATCGTAAGCAGATTCACAGGACGAAGTAACCGAGACGAGGTAATCGGAAGGTAAAGACGACGTCCCTATCTCCGACGATCTATTAAACCTCAATCCTTCGCCAGGGTCTGATATGATCTGTTCTATCTCAGTCTCTCCTTCAAGCATCTTCACAACTTCTGACATGCTTGGCCTTAAAGCTGGAGACTTGCTGCAACATAAAAGTGAAACCTTTATCATTCTCTCTGCCTCCATCATATCGAACATTCCTTCAAGCTTCGGGTCCAGAATCTCCACAAAAGCCCCTTTCTTTTGTAGTACAAACGCCTGAAATTGAAAATCAAGAACCTTTATAAGTATCCAACAGAGAGAAAGATGAGTTCTTTCTGGGGAAAAGGATTTGGTTTAGTGTACCCAATCGAGAAGGCCAACGCAACATTCATTATCTGGATTGTAATTAGCGTTGCTCTTTCCGCTAACGATCTCCATTGCTACCACACCGAAGCTGTAAACGTCTGCCTTTTCTGTCAGGTGACCTCTCATTGCGTATTCAGGAGCCATATATCCTCTGCAACCATAACAACATTAAATGTCTGTCACTGAAACATTATCATTATAAGTAGGATTTTGTGTTTATAACTGACTATAAGACTGACATTGTTCCTGCAACTCTGGTGGTAATGTGACTCTGATCGTCTTCATGGAGCCTGGCCAACCCGAAATCTGATATCTTTGAGTTCAGGTCCTTGTCTAGCAGTACATTTGTCCCTTTGATGTCTCGGTGAATGATCTTAACCGCTGAATCTTCGTGAAGAAACGCAAGCCCTCTCGCGATTCCTAAGCATATTTTATGTCTTGTTTGCCAGTCTAGTTTCAGACTGCTCCTTCCTGTACCCAACAGTTAGAAGAAACTAATCAATCTCAAGACAGAAGAAGAATACAGTAACAGTTCTTGGTCTCTATCATTTACAGAGGTTGATAAGAAGCAGAACTTTACCAAATAATGCATTGGCAAGACAATTGTTTTCCAAGTACTCATAGATAAGTAGTAGCTGGGTTTTCTCAACACAGCATCCATAAAGCTTTACAAGGTTCGGGTGCTGCAGGCAAGCGATTATACCGATCTCATTTACAAACTCTTTGTTGCCTTGACATGATTTGGAAGATAGCTTCTTTACCGCAATCAATGTTCCATTTGGTAATCGCCCCTGCATTGTCAAATTTTTGGTTTTAATGTCACCTGTTTTTAAGTATACTAACATTGAATCCTAGAGTGAGCTTGAAGACTCGTTTGTACCTTATAAACAGATCCAAAGCCGCCTTCTCCAATCTTGTTTAACGGATTAAAATCGTCAGTTGCAACTTTTAGTTGCTTCAAACTGAAGGAACCTGTTATCATATAAATCCCTTTGAGCTCTTCATTTACCAAAACCGCCAACAATAAAAGTTTAAGCGCTGTTACCTCTTTTCTCTGCATCTGCATTGCTAACGCATATTCTCCAATAGAACGCACCCAATATCAAGAAAGAAATAGAGAGTATTAAGGCTGCTAAGCCGAGAATGAGAGGATATTTTCTTGCCTTGTGTTGTTGTGTGACTGGAGGAATCTCCACCGGAACTGAAGATTGACAGAAGCAAAAGAGAGAAAGGTTTGGTAATACTCATATAAAAGGTAGACGAAAAGAGGATTCAAAGGTTTGACAATTCTTCCTCTTACCGCCACATTCAGATTCCGAACCTGATAAAACAAGAACAAGAAAAGAATTGGATTAAAGTTTCTAAAAGATCTTGATGGTTTCTTTTACAAAACTTCTTACTTACTTGGACAGACTGAGATTGCAGAGATAAGAGAGCCATAGTTCCCTCTTTTAGGAATGATTGTCGTGCCTTTCCCCGCCCAGTACAACCGTATCTCTAAAGTGTTATCAGTAACGGTCGTGTTCACTTCTCTTATAACTTCCTTGTGAGTTCCATTAGCCTCGTCCCTGATGTTGAAATCCTCCCAAATCAACTTCCCCTGAACAGGTAACAAGGTTCAAACTTCAAGAATCGGCTCAAACCGCTGAAAAGAGGTTCTTTAGGAATCCACATCAAAAGGCTATATGTACCTGAACGTAAATGTTAAAAAACCGTTTTGCTAGTCTAGCGTATGGTTCATCACTTGAGAACTGAATCTCCGCAAAATGGAGTTTCACATTGTAGCTTCCATTTTCAAAACAGAACGCGAAGTAAGCCAAACTCAGGGGAGAACGCCGAGCAGTCTGATAAAGGTCAGGATATTTTGCTAATACTGCAGATTCTGATGATACTGTGTATGTATCTTCTGTTATTGCATCATCCATAAAGTCACCAGTATTGCTGAATCCCCAATTTTTTCCATGATAGTTCATAGCTGATCCGGTAAGTCCATAGTTATCACCCTCATATAGAAACCTTCTTCGGGAGTTTTCGATGGTTACATCAGGTCCCCCACAGTTTATATGCAGCGACGTACTATCTGCAAAAAAATGAAATTCTTTCAAGATCATATTCAAAAACTTGAAAACAGAAAGCTATAAGAAAACACTTACAAGTTTGACATTGGTTTATGCCGGAACACGGAAGAAGTCTGGTTCTGTATCAAGAACAAGGAGTTATAGCAGTATGCACAGTGACCTATGATTGATAAGATTGGTAAAAGAATGTTCTTACAAACTGTTTCTTGAACGTGAGCTCTCATATGTGTTTACATTCCTGCAACAAAACATACTATTAAACGCTTTCCGAAAGTTTTTTAAAAATGTACTAAGGAGATAACAATAGAAGAACATACTTCCTCTCTTTGCAGCTTGGAGACCATGTGAAGTTATTATAAGAAAGATCACTGTAGATATGTTTATCCATCGCAACCACCAAAAAAGATATTAGGTTGAAATATTTTTGACATAATGAGTATCAGAGAAGGTGATGATATTGGCCATACATATTAGTGCTTGCAGTAAGGAAAGGTCCTGATTCAACTTTTCCTGACAACATATTCCCAGCCAAATATCTGAAAAAAAGATTGAAACCAGGAGATGAGTTCAAAACTATTACTTCATATTATAAAATGCTCTCATCTTTTAACACTATGGCACATACGTATATTTTGGCGCGCTTGCATCTGTTGGTATTTCTCCTGTCAGTCTATTAAAAGAAAGATCGCTGCCCGGAAAAGAAAAAGAATCATAGTCAAAATATTGGATGTTGTTTCGCAAAACGCGTTGTGGTATAAACATATATACGTGAAACTTACAGAGTCATGAGATTGGGAAGATCCCAGAAACTGGTTGGGATTGATCCTGTTAAGTTCATGTTCCTTAGAACCCTGAAAAATTAACAGAATAATCAATCTTGAGTCACATACATTAAAAAGTAGGATCTTGTAGCTGATCCAGTCTCATAATTATCCATACAAAAATTTCAGGCTCTTGCTAGTTATAAGAGGGACTTGTCCCAATCCTGCTGTTGTGTCACTGATCCTTCTGCATTGAAAGAAATGGCTACTGTTATAGATTGAAGAAGAGCAACATGCTACTGAAATTTAAAATCTTCTTCCTTAAAATGTATAAAGAGATGAATACTTACAGGTCAATCAAATTATCTAGAAAGAAAATGGACTCTGGAATAGGTTCGGTTAAGCCGCTTGCGTAAAGTTCTCTGATCAAAGATGAGAACAAGTCAGAAAACATTGGATCTCACTGTAATGCTACAAGCTATTAAAACTATAATGCAGAATTTCTTGGCTTACAATCTTTGAAGTTTTGATAAGTTCCCTATAAACTCAGGGATGGATCCGTTAAGGCAATTATCACTTAATCGGCTGCAAACGATAGAATGCAGTGTTATATCGACCACATTTAAAAACAGGCCATCTTGTAAAGAAAAGAAAGCGGATCATACAGATTATTCAGTTTTCTTAGTCTTGCTAATGTCTTGGGTACGCCTCCAACTAACTGGTTAGATGAGAGTGATCTGTAGAATCAGTAAAACAAAAACAAGATTATAATATCATGTTTGAGAGACTCACCTAATTGAGAATCTTGAAAAAAGTGATTTGAATTTTTAATTTACAGATTATTGCTTACAATCCTTCTAGGTTAACTAGGTTCCCTATTTCCTTAGGGATAGTTCCAGAGAATTGATTGGCTTCAAGAACTCTGAAACCATACAAACAAACAAAACAACTTAGTTTTGAATTCCAAAAGGATGAAACTTTATATGTAATCACATCAGATGAACAAAGAAACGGTAGAAACATACAAGAGAGTCAGGTTAATAAATTTCCCCAATCCTTTAGGAATGTCTCCTGATAAGCGATTTGCGCAAACAGAGCTACAGAGAAACAGTTTCAGGTAAATTCAAAAGCATTTCTTACTTCCTTAACAACCAAGAAAATTGAGAGTAAAAACTTGCATAGATTTTAGGTAAGGCAATGAGGCCCATTCCATAGGAATTGAGCCGTAAAGATAATTACGGCACAAGTCACTGCACAAACGAGCAAAAAAGTTCGGTTTATAATGTTTCCTCAACAACAACATTGAAAAATGAAGACGCTGAACACAAAGAAACGTCCTTACATGAATTCAAGATACCGAAGCTTGGAAAATTCTGGTGGAAGTCTACCCGGAAGACTGAATGTTTTAAGGACACTGCACATGAAGCAACATTAGGTATATAAAACCAAAAACCATAGATAAGCAGAAACAAAGCCGGCTAGTTTCTTACAAGTGTGTGATATGACAAGTGTTATTGTTGTTGAAACGACAGTCACATTTGATTGTGCTGTTTTGTCCTTCCTTGAGAACATCTTGAGTTATTACCAGAGTCTTTGTGAGACATGGATCTTCACTTAGGTTCAAGTGCTTCACACCCAGTGTCAATGCGATATCCTTAAGCGCTTCCGCTGGCAACGCCAAACAAATCAGAAACACAATCAAAATTAGCTCAAATTCACAAAGACAAACCATTTTGTTTGGCAATATATGATGCATTTAAAACCACTAAACCTTCATCTGGGTGCAGAGAAGGAGAAGCAGTTACAGAGCAGACCAAGTAGATAAGAGTAGGAACAAAGAGTAGAGAACCAAAAAGGCGGCTTTGCGACATGATCATGAGCTTGTAAGCTGCAGACATGGAAGGTTATGTTTTAGTGATCCATATATGACTTGAAAACACTACATATATAGTACTTATTACAAAAGAAAATAACTAAAACTCTTCTTTAATACAACTATATATATTACAAGTTATATATGTATGTATAATCTTATATATAGAAAATTGTGAAAGATGTGAAGTGTCTTGTGAAATGTAAGCTTGACTAAACTGAAGATTTAAGAGTTTACACATGGGGTCTGTTGCTTGTTAAAGCCGGATAGATGTATCACTTTTGTTAATTACAATCCGGCCTCTCTGTTTCTATTTATTTACAGTATGAAGAGAACTTTTAAAATGAATTTTATTTACCATTTGTGTTTGCATTTTACCTTTAGAACTACTTGAAGAACATACTTAAAAGTTAAAACTAGTGAGATTTCATGACTCTTAAGTCATATTTGTCACCACTTTCTAGAAAAGAACTTGCATAAACAAATCTAATTTTAGATCTTCAGTCAAGGTCGTGGTTAGTTTTGTAAAAAAATGAAAATAGGAGGGGTTGATCAGTTTTGAATCTATAGTTTTTTTTTTTTTTTGAATTTTACATGAAATTTCTTATGTTGAATACTTGAACTAGTTGGTTATTTTGTTTATTTATTAGTCAACTTTCTTGACAGTTGACTTGTACTTTCCCTTGGATCCAAGAACTAGTTGGGATTAAAATTAGTTTACTCCATTTAAATTTTATTGATTCTCTCTTAATGTTTTATATAGTTTTATGCAACAGGTACTATAGTACTATACGGACTTGAGTCAATTTGGTTCTTTTCTTGGTAAGTCAACTCATCCTTTGAAGTATACTATTTTAGAAAATTAGATACACAAAGGAAACTAATTCTTTAAGAATTCATTTTTAAAAAGAAAATGAAGAAACTTCATTGTTTGTGTACCAATATAATATTTTGGTTGTAAAATTATTTTTCTTTTTGAAAATATAGAGGCTTCATAATTATGACTAAGAAAATACCACTAATTACATATCTTCTGAGTTTTGATTTTTCCACAACATTCAATGCCAACTAAAAGAACCTAATCGTGGAACAAAACTCAAAAACATATAACAAAATTAATAGTCAGATAATTTTACCAAAAAAAAAAAAAAAACAAAGAGAGGGAAGGAATTGGAAATCTCTTCACGTCCTAGACTCTTCTTTGTTTCTTGCTTGAGCAACTTGTCCAGCCCCAAAAGAAGACGAAGAAGAAGACGGATAACTTTTAACAGAACACTGCGTTTTACTGTTGTTCTCCATGCCTCTCCTTAAATCTTTAAATGCTTTAAACCTTATATCCCCTGAGTTCTTGCTTACTCCTGGGGTTGTTTCTGGCACTGGATAGAGACCTTCGAGCATCGCAACCACCTCTGACATTATAGGACGATCTGTTGGAGAAGCACTCGTGCACACGAGAGCTACTTTTATTACTGATTCTGCTTCTTTTTGGTCCACTTCAGGCCTCAATCTCTCATCAACCACTTGCATCAAGTGCCCTGATTCCAGGCACTCGTTAGCCTGCAGATATAGCACAAGGGTTTATCAAGACAGCCATTTTTTGGTTTTAAAAGTTCATACGCAATGGGAACTTGGGATCAGATTGTATTTACCCATTCCAAGAGACAGACGGAATCTCCTGCCGCCATGAAATTACTGTTGGTTATGCCAGCGACGATCTCTAGAACCAAAACACCAAAGCTGTAGACATCTGCTTTGAAAGTTAGGTAACCCCACAGTGCGTATTCTGGTGCCATATATCCTCTGCAGAAGTTCACATGATTCTTCTGGTTAACAAACAAACATAACCGTAAAGAAAAGATTAACGGAAAAAAGGGTGGGCTCAAGCCTCACATAGTCCCAGCGACTTTTGTGCTGATGTGTGTTTTCTCCTCTTCGTCGAGCCTAGCCAATCCGAAATCAGATATCTTGGGAGTTAAATCCTTGTCCAATAAAATATTTGTGGCCTTGATGTCTCTGTGTACAAACTTCAAAGGTGACTCCTCATGGAGAAACATGAGACCCTTTGCAATCCCGCAGCAAATTTTAAACCTAGTAGGCCAGTCCAGTGGAATCTGTTTATGCTTTGGACCTAAACATCGCAAAACAAACACATTACTTAGAGCTGAAGCATCAAAAAGCTTTCATTAGCCATAGCTGGAATTTCAAAAAAAAAACTCACTGAATAACGCGTTAGATAAACTGTTATTTTCCATGTATTCATAAATCAGTAATAGCTGAGCCCGCTCTACGCAGAAACCATGAAGCTTGACGAGATTTGGATGTTGAAGACACGAAATTGCGCCTATCTCGTTTAGAAATTCTCGGTTCCCTTGTCTTGATTTAGATGAGAGTTGCTTAACTGCTACAACTCTTCCATCTGCTAACAAACCCTGCAATTGAGATGTTCTATCAGCATGAACTGCACTACAACTTTAAATTCTTCATACATCAAGAATCATCTCATCCCGTAATCTTTACCTTAAAAACTGGACCAAAACCACCTTCTCCAATCTTGTTAGTTGGATTGAAGTCATCCGTAGCAAATTTGATTTGCCTTAATGTAAAAGTTCCAGTAGGTAACTCTTCTTCATAGGGATCTGTGGGAAAAACACAGAATCAATAAAGAAAGAAAACACTTTCTCTTTCGTTTCTTACATAAAATTCACAATGTTTCTCTTTTCCAAATGTACATAACCTGGCTTCTTGGCTCAGACTTGATAAAAAGCCCTCCAGTATATATATTATCAATTCCATATCAAGAGCAAAAAAAAGTGGAAAAAAACAGTGATCACCTTTTCGTCGTTGACCACATCGTGGAAGGCAGCCACACCACCACAGAATTCCCACGATAAAGATAATAAGACATGGGGTTCCAACTCCAACTGCAATATATACTCCCGGGCTCATTCCAGTTTCCCGACGTGAGCACGGCTTAGAATCTGTACATTGAAGGTATTAGTATTAAGAAAAACAACTGTGGTGAGAAAAGAGCTCAATGCATATAAAATCAGATGCACATATCCACTTGGTTTCTGCGATAATAAGAAAGCTACCTGAAACTATGGAGATAGCCGATATGAGAGGACCATAAACCCCTCTAGTGGGAATCCTGGTAGTTCCTTTACCAGCCCAACGGAACCTGATGGTTAAAAAGTGGTTTGTCACATTGGCAGTAAATGGTTTGGTTATAGGTTTTTGAGCTCCCTTCGCTTCATCCATGATGTTGAAGTCCTTTGCCACTAATTTCTCCTGCCGAAAAGAGGCGTTAAGAAAACAAAAACTTATTGCATACAAAGCCGCTTTGATTTCACCAGCTAAGGCAAACGCTAACCTGAATGTAAATGTCAAACAAACGCCTCCCAAGCCGGCTATAGTTTTCATCATTGGTGAACCGCATCTCAGCAAAGTCTAGATTTATATTGTAGTTTCCATTTTCCAAGCAGGCATGGAAGTAAGTAAGAGATACTGGAGCTATTCGCGCTGTCTTGTACAGATCAGACAGGTTAGATGCCGGGACAAACATAGTGAATCTTGTGTTTTGGAAATTATTGTCGTCCATATAGTCCCCTGTACTGCTAAATCCCCAATTAGCGTCAGGCTTCAGATAATACTTAGCAGCACCACCTTCAACCCCTCCATCTCCTTCATACAATTCTTTTGTTTTTTTCTCCTTTACATATATATCGCTTCCACCGCAGTTCACATGCAAGCAGCTAGAATCTACCAGATAAACCAAATTGCATAAAATATGAAAGAATAACATAACAGGGAATAACAATATTGATGTGGGACTAAAGTAGAAGGCAATTTAGCATGTGGTTTCAGATGTGAGACTATTGTGAAACGATCTATCATTACTAGTCCTATGGAAACTACTAATAGGAGACATTTTTTGTTAACAAATAAATCACCGTTACGTAGAGAACTGTACTTACATCGAGGACATTTGAAATCTTTGATGCACGGCAGAAATTTGCTCCTACAGAAACATAAATTGGGAATCGCATATCCGTATCAGTTGTGGAAATATTTTTTCCGGAAAAGTACAAACACTTCAGCGGAATATATTCAACTAGTGTGTAGATTTAAGATACAAATACGGAATCTAGATGCTATACATAATCAAAAGAAAAGACCTTACGATTTTTTCGTTGAAGTGCTCTGAAACAAGTTTAGATTCAAATTCCTACAACAATAAAAGTTGGATAAATTATCAGTTAAAATGCCAATTATGTCAATCAAAACGTAAAAGAGGAAAACATGACAATAACTCATCATGACAATATCCTCACATGTTTGGCTGACAAGAACGACTTTCAGGACTCTGCAACTTGAGATTGTTATATGAAAGATCTCTGCATCAACAGGTGAATTGCCATCAAAATGGATTCAAATTCTTCTGAGATAGCAACGTTAAAGGCAATTTGCAAACTCCAAAAATATACACACATAGTCATTCCATCCCTTAGTAATTCATTCGGAGCATCTCCCTCGAGCATATTTCCAGTCAAAATTCTGCAAAAAACAGTCAACTAATTATTCGAAGTCAAAGTAAGGTAGAAATTTAACGTATATGACAGTAGAATCTTTTCACTTACATAAACCGTAAATGTTCTGCATGTGCAAACGACGGAATTTCCCCAACCAACTTGTTAAAACTCAAATCCCTATTCACCATCATAACAAGAATTAATCAATCCTGTCATTGTTTCACGTACAAACCTAATCTTCATTTGCTTTAAGTTCATAATTATTTGGTGGTACATCAACTAATAATCTAAAACGTAGTTCGCTGGGAACCACTGAGACGTGATAAAAATGTCGGAAGACAAGCTTACAGTGTCTCCAAATCCTTCAAAGTTGAAAGATAAGCAGGGATTTGTCCAGAAAGGTTACAGTTCTTCAATATTCTACATATGTAAAAAACACAAAAGTTTTATTAAATCATAGATGAAACAGCTTCAACAAAGCATATGACAGAACTAACTTACATTTTAGATAAATCTGTCGCGTTCTTCAACGAAGGAAATGGTTGGACTGGTCCCCCTATATCACTGATCCTCCTGAAAACAATAGATCATTGTAATAAAAGTGTCATCTACATTATTATAGATGAAAACAAACTAAGTTTATGGTTAAAAAAACCGAACGTCAAAACAGTGCTATCTACTCACAGATTAGCAAGTTTGTTCAGAACTGAGATGCCCAATGGGATTGGACCAGTGAGACCAGATGCAATCATTTCCCTACAAGGAATGAAAAGAATACCATCACTGAGTGCTTAATAAATACGGAGAAGAGTTAAATAAAATAAAAAACGAATTTACAGTCTCTTGAGTTCCTTCCAATTTTGTATGTAACTAGGTATCGTTCCGCTAAGTTGGAGATCGTTAATCCTGCTGCATTGTGAAAACCAAGCAACAGATGAACAACAAAGTCCACCATATTGAGTAGTTAAGTTAGGGGAAACAAATAACAAAAGCTTACAAATCTGTCATATTCTGTAGTCTAGCTAGTGAGGCTGGCAAACTTCCCGTCAATTTGTTGGAGGAAAGCAACCTGTAAGAAGAAATGACCCACCAGAAAGATCTCATCCTTCAGAAACACACCACACGCTAAAACATCGGCACAATAAAAGAAACAAAGAACAGAAAAGGAGTGAGAAACTCTCACAGTGTTTTCAAGTTGACTAAGTTCCCAAGTTCCTGAGGAATGGTTCCAGAAAACCAATTTGACTCGAGGTCCCTATACAAGAGCAGCCAAAAATAATATAATAGCACTTCCATAGAGAATGATAAAACTTTTTCAAACGCCAAGTGCACCGAAGTATTCAAATTGTTCAGCTAAGCATACAACATGATAAGTTGAAAACTTTAATGGGATCCCCTTCGGGAAATGCTAATAGTGAGACCTAGCAGTGCAAGTTTCAAGAGGTAAAAAGAAGTAATATTTCCACCAGCTAAACTTGACAGATAATTAGTACATGAACTTTCTGTTTAAATAAACACCAAACCAATTTCCAGAACAAAGAAGATTGGCCAATGCTCTAGACTTACAAGTATGTTAGTGTCGAAGAGTTTCCAAACTCTTTCGGAATTTCCCCTGACAGCCGATTCACAAGAAGAGAGCTGCAAAGACATTCTGTTACTGTACAAGAGCATTTAGACACTAATGTTAAAAACAATAGGGAATTTTCTTACATAAATGTTAAATTTGAAAAAGCCCATTCACGTGGTAAGGTCCCATTGAGGTAGTTGTAGGCCAAGTCTCTAAAATATAGCAAGAAACAGTGGTCCAAATTAGCAGTTTTTATCTTCTTTAATAGGTAAAATTTTCCTAGCTAGTCTAAAGCAAGGTTGAGATAAGCACTTACATCTCCCGAAGGTAGGGAAGCTTGACTATTTGAGGAAGAGTTCCTGGAAGATTATGGTCCTTGAATGCACTAAAGAACAAGTCAAAGAGCAATTAGAAAATGATTAAAAAATTTCGAAGACAAGTTATTATTTTAAGATGGAAAACGTTGTAGAAAATATACACAAAAGGATTTCAAGTATTCACAGTTTCAAGGTGATTAAGTTAACAATTCTTCTTCTTGACTAATTAGTCAAATCAGAACATAGTCATCACCACTTTTAGATATTATGCATATGAGACAGTAACACGAATATGCACCAAAGATAAACTCAATGAAAATGGGTCATACGGTAAATGTCGTCAAGCTAATTAACTTTAGCATCTGTACAGAAGAATCTCTAAACCGAGAGACAACAATTTCCCCTTTCTACATAGCAGATATCACTAATCAACGGTGCATTACCAAACACGGATATAACCATAATGCCAAAGAATTCTTACATTTTCACAACATGACAATCAGTGTCGTTTGTGGGACTGCATTCACATTCTATTTCTTGCTTAGCTGTCGGAGGAGGAGTTTCAGTTAAGCCCACCATTCCAACCTTACAACCTTCAGCATCAAATTTCCAGTATTTCGAGCCCAATGTGGTAGCGATTTGCTGCAGAGCATCGACTGCGGGGCAGACACAGAAGAAAAATAGCATCATATATCAGTACAATTACTTGTGCAAGAACAAAGGTTATACTCATAAAATGAGTCCAAAAATCATGAATCGAAATCAAGATAAACGATTTCTCTAAACCTCTTCATCCACACCAAAAATATAAATGGTTGCTAAAACACTTTATAGAATCTTTTAGGAAACTGCCTTTTACTTGACTCAAAGATTGTCGTCATCATCATGTGAAAGGCCTAAATAAGAGTTCTTTCTCAAGGAAACTCAACGGTGAAAGGGTATTCAAACCAATATCAAGCAAAACATGATTTAATAAACACAAATATACCTAATCAACCAATCATTATATAATTCTCTTGTAGATTCTGGTCTCAACAACTTCAATAAATAAATAAACCTAGAAAAATCCTAACGTCACCAGATTTTTTCCGGTAACCAATCAGAAAACCCCCTTTCTATAATCAAAACCAAACCTTTATCATATAAAGAAACTTCACCAAACAAAAAAACAAAAAGGAGCAAACTTTGCAAAAAAATCTGTAAACCCAAAATCCCAAAAGGAAAGAGGAGAAAGGATTCAACTTTTTTAAGAAAATGAAAAAAAAAAGGAATCAGAAAGGAACTAACTTGGAACCAACCTTCTCCCTGTGGTAATTTGATAGCATTTATACTGTAAAATTTGAAGCAAATGATTGCAAAAACAGAAAATGCAAAGATATTGACATCCTTCTTCTTCTTCTTCACGGCATACATTTCATACCAGAGAGATGCAACAACAAACATCTCTCTGTTATCGAAAATGATGAAATGGTTAGGGAAGATCTGAAATTTTTCTGGGTTGGGTTTGGCAACTGTGATGATTTAGTGGATTGGTAGAATTATGACAAAGAATCTACCAACTGTGATTTTTTCCTCCCCACGTTTTTTTTAATTCTTTAGTCAATTTTTTTCTTTCTTACAACGTATATTATTAGTCAAATTTTGAATTTACAGAGACGTGTAAAACCAAAAAGAGTGGTAAAAACCCACCAAGAGAAAAAAAACAAAAACAAAAACAACAAATCACTAACCCTACAAAAGTCCTATCATCCATCAAAAATAGTATCTAAATAGTATTTATATCTGTTTAGAGAAATTAACCTTCTTTTTTATTTCACTGTGTGAATGGTGTGTTATTGAATGACGAAAATAGTCGCACAAAGAAAAAAAAAATCCAAAATAGTAAAAACAATTATGTGTTCTATTGTAGTAGACAATAATTATTCATTATCAAGGTTCTTTAAAGAACAAGTAGATTCTCTTAAATTAAAAAGAAGAAAAAATGAATGGGAAAAGGACAATTTAAAATGAAACTGACAGGTGGCAAAATTAGGGGTAAGCAACTAAGCATAGCCATAAATATTGGGTACTTTGTTAAATACATAATTAAATAATTGAGATGTTAAGAAAAAAAAATATCTGCTTCAATGTTGATGAATTTAAGTTTAGTATCTATATGAGTATATAGCCAGAGATATCTTGCAATACATAACAACAACAAATCAATACAATAAAAAGGTTTATGTCTGGTGATGACAGATCAGTTTTTTCAAATTTTCTCCATCTGACACATCATTTAAAATAAGTAACCAATAAAAACATTTCATTTAATACACATCATATTTCATTTGTCACATCATCTTTTTTAGTTCTCCAATTTTATAAACAATGTAAAAAATAATTTTATTGAATATTTAATATTTAAAATAGCTAAATTCGAAGTTTTAATATTTTTAAAACAATAATTGGGTATATTTAATTAAAATAAGTCAACTAATTTTAATATCATTTAAAATAAGTTATATATAAACTAATACAAATAGCTTATTAATATTATTTATATAGATTTTAGGTTTATCTAATGTTTTAAAAATAATAATAAAGTGTATAATAGAGAGAGTATTGGATTTAATTACTCGATTTTTTTAATAGAGTGTACCTAAAATTTAAACTAAATCATATATAAATTAAAAATGTATATATAATTTAAAATAAGTTATATATAAACTCATAAAATATAGTTTATTAATATTATTTATCTAGATTTAAGATTTATTTGATGTTTNCAAATAATATATCTCATCTATTTTTTTGTCAACTCATCATCCTCTTCCTCCTTGATTATATATATATATATATATATATATATATATATATATATCGAAAATTTTCAGTGAATAACAACGAAGTTACTAGATTCTTAAACTGTATAGAACATATCTAATATTATATTAATATTTTAATATCATTTAAAATAAGTTATATATAAACTCATAAAATATAGTTTATTAATATTATTTATCTAGATTTAAGATTTATTTGATGTTTTAAAAACAATAATAGAGTGTGTTGGATTTAATTAGCCGATTTTTTTAATAGAGTGTATCTAAAATTCAAAATAATTTATATATAAATTTAAAATATATATATCTTATATATTAAAAGAAAAGTACAGAATACTCACATTCATCCTCAGAATGGTTGATTACAAGTCTACCCTTAATGAATCTACATATTTAAACTTTTTTGCCATTTATATTTAAATAAAATATTTATTTAAATAAAATTTAATTTACTAGAAAAATTTATTACAAAAAAACTAATTTAAAATTTCGAAAATACTTTAATAATTTCATAATTTACGATAAAAATAATTTTTAAAATTCGAAATTTTTTAATTAATCTAAAAAATATTTTTTTTATAAAAAACAATTATATTTAGATAGGTTTCATTAAAATTTTTGCCATTTAGTTATTAGAAAAAATATATATATTCAAGTAAAATTTAAATTACTATAAAAAAAATTTTAAAATTTAAATATATTTAGAGAGAAAAATTACTAGAAAAAATTAAAAAATGGAAACAATTCGAGTGAAAATGTTACCATAAATAAATAATTTTAAAAATTTGAATATATTAAGAGAAGAATTTTTATTTAAATTTTTATTTTTTAAATAAAAAGTTAAATTACTCTAAAAAATTAAAAATCAAATACTAATAATAATTAGAAAATGACCCAAAAAAACTACTTAGGTAGTTTTCTTATAATTTTGTGGAGATAAAGTTTGCTTATTTTAATTACATTAATTTTTTATTAAAAAACTTATATGATATGGAGATTAAATATATTTTAACTATTAAAAATATTTTCTTAAATATTTATTTTCTATACAAAAAATATTACGATATATATGAAAGATTCTTTAAATATTTTGAATTAATCCAAATTCAATTTAAGTTAATATTCAACTTTCTATAAACTTTATTAAACAATACAACTTTTCAGAAACAAAATTGTTATATTCCGCTACTACTTTTTAAAAATTTGTCTTTAATCAATCTATTTAAATATTTTGTGATTTTGCTTTAAAACAAATATTAAAAACAAATAAATAACAAATTATTATATTTTAAAAAAATCAAATATATTAAGAGAAAAGAATTGCTCTTTAAAATTTAAAAAGTTCTTTAAAATTTAAAAATTGAATTACTCTTTGAAAATTATAATTGTTTTAAAAAAGTTCAAAATTCAAAAAAGTTGAATTACTCTTTTAAATTCTTTTAAATATTGAGTAAAGTTTAAATTACTATAAATGAATATTTTTGAAAATTTTAAATATATTATGAAAAATAAAATTTAATATAAAAATAAAATATAAATAAATAAATAAAAATTGTTTTCGAAAAATTTAAATTACTCTAACACCTAATAATGTTTTCTTATATGTCTATTTTCTATACAAAAAATGACACAATATATATGAAAGATTCTTTGATATTTTTGAATTAATTCTAATCCAAAATTAAGTTATTATTTAACTTTATATAAACTTTATTATATGATACATGTTTTAAAAACATATGTTTGATTGCTAAATTCATCAAATATTTTACCTTTTCAATGTTATCAGAAACGATTCATCAAAAGACATACATTGTTGGTATATCAGAACTGAATTCTTTTGTTCACCAGTGGACTATACGAGTCAAAATTCTCGAAAAAATCAAAATATCAAATATGTTTGAAAAGTTTTTTCAACTCATCATTGTAGATGAAAATGACTATTCTTACTTATTTCTTTCTACAAGATAAAACTTTGAGGTTTAGATTTTAATTCTTAAAATTATGCAATTATTGATCTGTTTTACTTTTCCTTATATTTCAGAATCAAAAAATTTATGCTCTAATAAATGATGCATTCATTGGTCGTTATTGAAGGCACTTGGATAAGCTTAGCGAACTTTATTGTGGTTTATTACCGTTCTATTTTTAATAAATTTATTTAATTAAAAAGCTTGCCTTTTAGGTTTCAGAAAAAAACTAAAAAAATAAATGTATAAAAGTTAAATTACTATAAAAGTTTTTTTTTAATTTTTTTAATATCTTGAACTTTCATTTTCCTTGGTTGAGATAAAGTTTATTATATTATATATATATATATATATATTTATTGCTTTTTAAAATATTTTAATTTTATTGTAACATAATTATATAAGGATTATCAAATTTAAAGAAACTGAAAATTTATATTTCTACCAAAAAAAAATTCCAAAATTATAATATTGTGATATAGTGATTTCAAAAAATCATCTGATATATATATATATATATATATTTATATATATATATATAAACAAATTAAAATAAATTAAAAATTTAAGAAAGGTTAACTATTGTGTGGAGAAAATTATAATGTATAGTTGTCGTTATTTATAATAGATTTAAATATGTCAAGATAATAACATAGAAAAATATTAAATAAGGATTATACCATATATGAAGAATTTTGAACATTTGTTATATTAAAACTAAACAAACATGCAAAAATTTAAATCAAAAAACAATTACTAAGATTTCTTAATTTTTTATCAATTACGGATGAATAGTTAGCAATAAAACAAATTTAAAAACGTGAAAAATCACATTTACTACCTTCAGAAACAAAAATGTCATTATTTTTTACTATTTTTTCCCGCACATGGTGCGGGGTAGCTTCCTAGTATAATTTAAAATAAGTTATCTAGATTTGAGATTTATTTGATGTTTTAAAAAAATAATAGAGTGTGTTGGATTTAATTAGCCGATTTTTTTTTAATAGAGTGTATCTAAAATTCAAACTAAGTCATATAAATTAAAAAATATATATTATATATACAAATTTAACATTGAATCAATAAAAATATTTGAAAATTATTATTATAAAAATATTATTTGTAAATATATGGAGCATAGAGCGGATTTTTATCTCCTTTGAAGAATCTGTTTAGAACATAAATCTGTTGAAATCACGCGAAAGTATTAGTTCGACTTGGAATTAGTATCTCAAACTCTTACAAGCAAATATTAGTTAAAGTTGGAAACTCTACGAATGCGAGATTGTTGGTGAGAAGCAAGATTTGAAAAGATCTCAAACTCAAGAGGATACTCTTTGAGAATGGACCAAAAATGTTGTTTGGAATACTAAATTTTTTTAGCAAAGATAAAGAAGAAAACGACTCAAAGATCACACCAGTTAGATTGTTGTAATAAATTTAAAGATTTTTAATGACCGACAAAAGTTTCCAAGCTCGAGTGAGATCCAAATGTGAGTCGATTATGTGAAAGATCCAAATTTTGTTACAATTTTATTCCACAAAAAATTAAGAATTTGACCATAAAAGTTATTGTAAAAAAAAGATTCAATTTTTATGTTGGTAGAGTTGATGAAAGAGTTAAGATAAATCTGGAGATACCGTTCCCAGAGAAATTAAGATACGACAAAAACAGGAATATAAAAATATATTTAACTAGAGATTAATCTGGAGATATTGTTGTAATAAATACCAAGGTTTTGGAGTTTTTTGCTCATAAGAAAATATTATTTTGGTAACTTTTTGATAAAGTTATTGTAAGAGAGAGTGGTGGAAATATGATTTCAGTATTTTGCAAAGAAATTTTCATTTATGATTTCGATTAAGCAGAATAAAATATTTTAAGTTGACTTAAGCAAAAAAAGAAGAAAAGAGAATGTTGAGTTCAAAACAAATAAATTTGCAGAGAGATTGAAAATAGAGAGAGAAACAAGAGAGGTAAAATCAAGGAAAAATGATTTCAAAGAGACAACTACCGGATATATCAATTTCGGAAATGTTTTGATTATAAGTATTAAAATTTAAGGTGTATTAAAATAAGTATTAGAATGTTGAAAACACTCTAGATGTGAGAAACAAAATTTGAAGATATTCAAAATTCAAGAGAATAATATTTGGGAATTGACCAAAAATGTTGTTATTTGGAAAACTAAGATTTTGTAGCAAAAATGAAGAACACAACGACTCAGAGATTACACCAACTAGATTGTTGTAAGAGTCAAAAAATTTGTAAAGAATGGAAAACGTCTCCAAACTCAAGTGTGATCCAATATGTGAGTCGTTATGGGAAATGTCAAAAATTTGTTAAAATTTAATTTCACATAAAGATTTCAAAATTTTCTCATCAAAGTTATTGTAAAAAAGATTCAAGATTTTGATGTTACAATTGATGAGATATTCAAGATAACTCTTAAGATATTATTTCCAAAGAAATTGAGATACAACAAAGAATCGCATGAATAAAAAAAAACGGAAAATTGAACTGGCGATTTTGTTGTTTAGAGAGGTCAATACCTGAAAAATTAATTTTAAGACGTTTTTATTACAAGAATAATAATGTGTGCATGTATTTGTTTTTAATATTTTTGTGTTTAAAACAAAAAAAATAAACAAAATATTTTAAACCTGATACTTCATTTAAAATATATTTAAAATATATTATATAACTAATCAAAACATTTCAAATAATATATCTCATCTATTTTTTTGTCAAATCATCATCCTCTTTAAGGGTGTCGACTAGGCGGTCCCCGTCCATGGATTAGTCTGGTCCATATCTTTATTGGACGGTCATGGTTGCGCCCATTTACAAAACGGTCAAAACCGGTGACGCTCATATTAGTCTGCAGTCAAAAGGAGCAAGACCATACGGTCAATAGATCGTCCAATAATCATTTTTATTAGGGTTTTTTGCTCGAACAATTTGGAGAAAAAAGTAGAAATCTCAAAAGAATAGTCAGAAAATCCGAACAGATTCTAAATGCTTTCATCCTAATTACCCAAACCGAACCCGATCCAATCCAAAAACCGAACAGATATCTGAAAACCAAAATATAATAATATATATAATATTAGTTATAATTTTATACCCAAAAATACCAAATAACCTAAATATCCGAAATCTTTATTTCTATTTTTCAAAATTGTAACTTTTTTGCAAAATTTAACCGAATTTTATTATTATCGAAGTAATTTTTATTAAAATTGAACAAATTATTATTTATTTATTTTTCCAAAAAATTATCCGAAGCCGATGTGAATCTGACACCTATCTGAATCGAAACCAAACCAAATAGTCATTAAATCTGAACGGATACTAAACTCTTCTAATCAAATTACTCGAATCCGAAAAAATTTGAACCAAATCTGATCTGAAACCCCAATGCCCAAGCCTAGTTATTCCATATATGAGAAAATAAATGAAAATAATTGTAATGTACATTGTTGGATAGACCATATGGTGGCGGTAACTAATGGTTACAGTCACTAATGGTCACGGTCACTAATAGACACTTTGTGGAAAGACTTAACGGGCATGGACGCGCCTATTTGACAACCTTAATCCTCTTCCACCTTAATTATATATAAAAATGGTTTTATTAAGCTTCCTAAATATATATAGCCTCGTTTCAAACTAAATATGATATATGTAATGAAATAATTTGAAAGTTTGCAATAACAATAAAATTAAATAATTCTAATAAAAGAGTAAATAAAGTAAAACGACAGGAATGTTAAACATATGCAACATGTAAAATCATTTGAAAACTATTTTTTAGTGATAACATATACGTGATGTATTTTACGAAAAATTATGATAAAGAGACATAATTCTCTATTAAGATTTCTATTAGTATTATGAAAATATTATGGTGAAAATCATTCACTAAATTTTAGATTACTTGCACTATTTTTATCGAAAATTTTCAGTGAATAACAACGAAGTTACTAGATTCTTAAGCCATTTTAACCATCTCTAACAATACAATAAAACTTCTTATGTTTTTCGATTGCTTGACACCTCAGCTTTCTAAGGCTTTGTAAAGCTGACACCTCATTTAAAATGGGTAGTCATTCAAAATATTTCAAATAATATATCTCATCTATTTTTTTGTCAACTCATCATCCTCTTCCTCCTTGATTATATATATATATATATATATATATATATATATATATATAGATGTTATTCAGTGAATAACAACGAAGTTACTAGATTCTTAAGCCATTTTAACCATCTCTAACAATACAATAAAACTTCTTATGTTTTTCGATTGCTTGACACCTCAGCTTTCTAAGGCTTTGTAAAGCTGACACCTCATTTAAAATGGGTAGTCATTCAAAATATTTCAAATAATATATCTCATCTATTTTTTTGTCAACTCATCATCCTCTTCCTCCTTGATTATATATATATATATATATAGGTTTTATTAAGCTTCCTAAATATATATAATCTCATTGTAAACTAAATATGATGTATGTAATGAAATAATTTGAAATTTTACGATAACAATAAAATTAAATATTTCTAATAAATGAGTAAATAAATTAAAAAGACATAAATGTTAAACATATACAACATGTAATTCATTTGAAAAGTATTTCTTAGTGACAACATATGCGTGATATATTTTACAAAAAGTTATGAAAAAGATATGTAATTCTCATAAATATTTATTAAGATTTCTATCAATATTATGAAAAGATTATGGTGAAAATCATACACTAAAGTTTAGTTTACTTGCACCATTTTAGTCAGAAATTTCCAGTGAATAACAACGAAGTTACTAGATTCTTAAGCTGTTTGGGCCATTTCTAATATTATATTAAAAAATTTAATATAATTTAATCGCAAAAACATATTTTAAATTGTAAAAAAAATTCAAGCAATGATACGAAAACAAATGTGATATGAGTTCTTTAAAGAAAATATTAACAGAAAATAATTACATCTCTCTTCTATTTTAATTATTTTCTAATTTTTAATGTCAAATATACAAACTAAACATTGAAAATAATTACTAACAAAATATTTTTAGAAAATATATGTTGCATAGAACATGTTTTTTTTCTCCTCTAGAAGTATATTCTAGGACATAAATCTGTCGAAATCACGGTAAAGTATTAATTCGAACTGAATTTAGCGTCTCAAACTTTTACAAGCAAATATTAAAGTTCGAAACTCTTCGGATTCGAGAAGCAATATTTGAAGTGATCCAAAAATTCGAACGATACACTTTGGGAACAAACCGAAGATGTTATTGTTTAGAAAGACAAAAATTTGTAGCAAAATATGACAACGACTTAGAAATCACATCAGTTAAATTGTGGTAAGAATGTCGGAGATTTTGTAATGACTGACAAACATCTCCGAGCTCCAATGAGATCTAATATGTGAGTCGACTATGTGAAAGATCCAAAAAATGTAGTTACCAGAGAGATTAATCTCAGAAATATTTTAATATAAGAACAATAACATGTGCTGTATTTATTTTCTATTTTTTGTTTTAAACAAAAAAAATATATTTTTTTTTATAAAAACAAAATATATTAAATCTATAAATACAAAATAAATAGTCTAAATAAAGTTCCGCAGTGTAGCGCATGTATCTATCTAGTTAACAATAAAATTACTATAAATAGTCAAGTAAAAATAATTAGCTGATTAAAAGAAGGAACAATTGGAAATAAAGGAGTTCTAAAAAAGGTTTTGTCCATATACACCTTAATTTCTAAATTGTCACTTTAAACAAATCTACCCCTATATCAAAATTTTGACAATTTTAGGAAGAAAAAACCACAAAAACATGTTGATAGACATGTTTAAAGAAGATTTAGTGAAAACATTTTTTATTTAGTCGCATATAAATAAGTTTTTAGATCTTCCGAAAAATGTAGAATTCGTTTTCTATATTTTTTGTCTGTTCTAAAACTTTTAAAATACGTATTCTGCGCATTGTACATATTCTGAAAATTTTAATATATATATTTGTTCTAAAATTTTAGAATACATGTTCTACAAAATTTGGAACTCGTATTCTGCAAATTCTCTATGTTCTACGAAATTTAGAATACGTATTTTGAAGTTTAGAATATGTATTCTACGATTTACTCAATATTCTACAAAATTAGATTTCCTTAAAACTAGTAACTGAATCTACAAATAAGAAAAATAAATCTATTTTATGTAAATCGAATATATTCTTTAACATTTTTGAATCTACTACACCCTTTTTAAATAAATACATTATATACTACAAAAACATATATATTTAAACAAAATATTTTGTATATGAAATATCTTTCAAAATATATATTATGTATGTAAAAAATAAAAATAAAACAAATATATGTAGGTCATATTTTCAAATCAATGTAAAAAAGTGGGTTTAAATGTATCCAACGTTACAGTATTAATAAACCGGCCTTTAAACACTATTTAAACCATTATAAGTTATAACTTTATTTTGTAACATATAAAACATAAATTTAAAGATATATTTTTCTATAATATATACTGTATTTATTTTGAAATAGGTGTAGTAGCTTTTATATAAATGTTTTGTCCAAAATTGTACTCTAGATAACTTTTTTTTTTTAGATTTTTGTTCATTAATATTTAAAAAGGTATCGGCAAGGAAGAAGAGAAAAATATGTTTTAAGAAATTTTATTTTTATTTTGATAGGTTGTATAATATATTTTTATTTTTATTTTTTTAATGAAAGAATCTATATTAATAAGAGGTTTAAAAATATGAAATATGATTAAAATTTATAATTTTGTTATTTCATTTTTATTTATAATTAAGGGTATAATGGGTTTTTGATTATTATAAAACATATTCCACCAATCCTAAGTAGATAAGTTATAGATGGACAATTAAAAAAATAAACATCTTTTTCTAATTTTCCCTTAAAAGAATAATAAGTATATTGGTATGAGTAAGGAAAAAAAATAACAATAGGTTTATAGCCAATTGGTTGCTGCATTCACAACACAAAGTCATTTTTTCATTTTGTTGTATCACTTTGAATTTTAAAGTATTAAAAGTCAACAACCAACTAATACAAGCAGTCTAGGAGATTCATATTCCACATGATCAACGATTTTTTATGATTACGAAAAAATCTTAAGTATCCTTTTTTAGTCGTAGTCTTATATAAAATGATTTTATGATTTTACATTCTATCACGCTTATAAACATTGTAAACTATTTTATTTTTAACTAAAAGTTGATTATTGAGATAAATTTGATTTAAACACTATCATATGCTTTGTGGAAGACTATCTAACTCAGGGCCGTCTCAAAAAAAATGGTGATCCAGTGCCAATTTAAAAACTTAAGGCACAATTTACAAAATTTTAACAAATTTTAAACTCTTAATTATGCAAATTATCAAAATTTTGAGACCAAAAATTCGATAAAAAAAAAATTAAAAATACGGAACCGGTGCGGAATCACTTTTTGCACCTTCTCTAACTACGGCTCTGATCTAACTATACCACCAAAAACACTCATTTTATAATCTCGGCTTTCAGATACCTTTAGGAGGGTGTATTGAACTTCACATTTTATGGGATTTGGTATGATTTTAATATTTTAGAATTTTGAGAGATTTGAGTGCGTTTTAGGAGATTTGTTTATTTGTTAGAGTTTTTAGAGGATTTTATATTTGAAATGATTTGAGATTTGGTGAGATTTTAATATAAACTGGATGATTGTAGGATACTTTTTTTTAGAAAAAAAAAAGAAACTTTCACCGATCATAGCTCACCATCTTAACATTTAGCCCCTCTCTAGCTTGATGTTCACACAAGAATCAGTTGTTACATCTTGCCGAGAAGGCCATATAAAGATCTGGACACGGCCTAGTGCCCTCTTGTGTACAAGCTTCCTAAAGACAACAAAGCTTCACTGAGCAGCAAAAACATCGGTGGTTCTAGTCTCAAGCAATAATAAAGATGATGTCTAAGAATCAGGTGCTATTATTTAGTCATATTTCTCATTCTAAAGCTTTGGAACATCAAGCATGTGGTGTATTTGTAGGTGACGATCTCTATGTGAATTATCATAGTAGGAGCAGTATGTTCAGCCATTGGCACATATTCAGCCCTTGGCACATATTCAGCCCTTGCAAAGATCATTGAAAAGTTGAACACATCAATCCTTACTCATTTGGTCTCTCTTGAGATTTTGTGTTTGTCCTAAATCATTTTCTTAATTACATTATAGAAAAATCTCTAAGAACTCTGCATAATTTCAAGTAATCAATACCAATTGTTTAGTTGGGTTAACAAACTCTAGCTCCCAAAAGAATATGATGGGAGAAACTTACCTCAACACCAAGAGTGATAACCTCTAAATATACAAACTCTAGCTCCCAAAAGAATATGATGGGTGAATCATATTCTGTCAGATGCAAATGATCAATAATGGAAGTGCAACAGAGAGATAAGAAGAGACAAGAACACATATATATTGTTATACTTAAAACAAAAACCAGGGTTTGTTTCTTGTTTCTTCAATTCATTTACATCTCTTTGGTCTGTAAATTGTTAATCACATTCGGATATATACATGTGTATATGAGTATACACGAATGTACATGTCGTTGTGGTCGTTTGTGAATATCAAATAACAACTTCACCTCTCTTTAAAGATATTTGTGTATTTAGAGGTTATCACTCGAAACTCAATATAGCTCTAACAAATAACTTTCGCCACGCCAAGAACGACAGCTGAACTGCCCATGTCGAATTTCATGAGCATAATTGAGCAGCCATGTTCAATTACAATAGAATAAATATATAAAAGATAAATATAATGTGACAGAGGAGAGGTGGCATAGGAGATGAGGGAGCCATTTTGTTTCAGTCGTACTCATTTGTGCTCTTCTTCTTTGGATCCTTTAAAACTTCAGAATCTAATTGCTCCGATCATCAAAAACAATGAAAAACTATGATTGGACCAAGATTTCATAAAATATGTGTTTGTGTGTTTCTTTGCTAACTTTTTTTTCTCTCTCTACGACATTGTTTTAAGGTTTCTTTCGACATTTTTTTGATCATATTAATCTAGTACTATTCATTCATTTCATGTGGCAATTAAGAGTTTAAAAACCGCTTAGAATGGTTGTAAATCCATTTGTTTCGTTCTAGTAGCATATAATTTGATAATTAACAATCGATATGGATCTCCCATGTCAAATTTCATGAGCTCAATTGAGCAGCCAGGTTCGATTACATCGATCTCCTTCGCAGTTAACTAGACCTGCATAATTGTCATCATAAATCAAAACTTTGAACTCGATCGATCAAAAGAACAAAGCAGATCTACGAATAATTGAAATCAATACAAAACCCATCTCAAAATCACAGTGAAGCAAACAAACCTTGTGATGCTCAATGGAGTTGGAGAAAGAAAACGTGATGGAGAGAGGAGAAGAAGAAGAGATGGAGTGACTTTTTATTAAATCCCGACAATGTTTTTTTTTTCCTTCAATCCTTCAAAGTTTCACCTATATAGGTGTGATTTTGTGAGTCATGTTTTTCAACTAAAAAGTTTTTAAAAATCACCGAGAATCAGTTCCAATAATCTTCTATGAAAAAATTGTGATATTTTGAATAACAATGGATTTGATATGAGTTTTAAAAAGTGTTGATTGAATAACAAGAGATTGTGAAATATTCTAAATGATTTTACATAAATTTCAAGTTCAATAACATATGATTTGTGGAGATTTTTAAAAATTATCAGTTGAATAACAGATGATTTTAAGTAGGGGTGGGCATTCGGTTTGTTCGGGTATATTCGGTTCGGGTTTTTCGGTTTTCGGGTTTTTCGGTTTTCGGGTTTTTCGGTTTTCAAATTTTGCTAACCATATAGAAACCGAACTAATTTCGGTTCGGTTCGGTTCGGGTTCGGGTGAAATCGGTTTTCGAAAATCTCAACCAAATGAATAGTAAACCGAAAGAAAACCAAAATAAACCGAGTTTTTTCGGTTTTTTCGGTTTTTTCGGGTTTTTTTCGGTTTTTTTCGGTTTTTTTCGGTTTTCGGTTATTAACCGAAAAAACCAAAACCCGAGAATATTTATAATCACAACCGAACGATTAATTTCACATAACCGAATCCGAACCGAATAGCTTTTTTTCGGTTCGATTCGGTTCGGGTTTCGGTTAAGGTTTGTTTGCCCGGGCTAATTTTAAGAATACTCCAAAATCTCCTAATTTGGTCACGCCGTTTGTGAGCTATTAATCACGCTTATCGTCACCGATACTTTTGAAACCTTCCCAATTCACGCAATCTTCTTCTGGGTTATCATCATCAATGGAATCCGAGTCCGAGTCAAACCCTAGCACAACTGAAGAATTTGATCGATTCCTCGACGCACCTGACGAATTGTACTACGATTGCTTGCCGATCCGTTCCAATTCCCACCGTCAACATTCGTCTCTTTTACGGCGGCGAAAGTCTGCACATCGCCGGAATTTAATTTCCTCCGAAATTGAAGCGGAGCCTTCTTCTTCTTCCGATGGATTTGAAGTCGGTAGCATTGTGGAAAAGAGGGAGAAGCTTAAAGGGGATAACGACGTAATTGAATCAACCAAGGATCTAATTGATCTATCTCCAGAAGAAGAGAACGATTTGGATGTAATTGAGGATAAAGGGAACGATATGAATGTAACTGATTCGGATCGGAACCGGGTTGACCCGTTTCTGGAAGAATCCTCGGTAACCACCGTGAGCAGCGATGATCGAAGAGACGACGACTGCGCGGGATCGACACATTCTCAGCTTCGTGAGCCACCTAATTCCACTGAGTGGTCTCTCCTTGGGTTTTTGGTTGGCTTAGTGATCAAAGCAATTGAATTTCAAGTCAGTTTGATGACAAGCTTACTCACATTTCCTGCATGGTTACTCCATTACTGTTTTCTCTTCTTTTTCGATCCCTTTAGCACAATTAGGTTTGGCAGACGTTTTCTTATGGCAAGAGTTGCAGGGATAAGTGATATGTTATTTGGGACTATGAATCCGTTTAGGTTGAGCTGGTTAAAAGATACCAAACGAATGTTGAGTATTGTGTGCAAGTTTGGATGGGGTATTTTTTGGGCTGTTTATGTAGGCATTGTGCTGTTTAGCTTGTTGGTTTCGTCGCTTATGCTTGGTGGTTATATGATAAACCGTATAGCGAATGAACCATTTGTAGTCAAGGAGAGCTTAAATTTCGATTACACCAAGAATAGTCCAGAAGCATATGTGCCAATAACCTCATGTGCTGGTGTTGATTGTGTCGGAAGTTGCAAGGAAAGTAATGAAATGTCGAAGATCAGGGGCTTGCGGGCTATACCTCGAGACCAGAAGTTAGATATCACTCTTTCTATGACATTACCTGAGTCTGCGTACAATAAAAATCTCGGCATGTTTCAGGTATCGCCATGAGCTGTATATCTTACACTCTAAGCATTGCATTTTGCTCTGGCTTATAATAGTTTCCTATGTCGTCACAAAGCTATGCAAGATATTAAGAACAGAATATAGGTTCTTACGTTATATGTATTCGTTTTTAACGATAAATTTGATTAATTAGGAATACTACCTAGATTTATGCTTGCTTATTCATTTTGATTTGGGATCATGTGTTTGTTGAAGGTTCGGGTGGACTTCTTATCTGCGGATGGTCAAACGATAGCTAGTATAAGGCGTCCGTGCATGTTAAGATTCAGAAGCGAGCCTATCCGTCTTGTTCAGACATTCTTCAAAGTGGTTCCGTTAGTGACAGGATATGTCTCTGAGATCCAAACCTTGAGCTTGAAGTTGAAAGGCTTTGTAGAAAAGGACATTCCCACTGCTTGCTTGAAGATAATTATTGAACAACGGGCCGAATTTCGACCCGGAGCAGGTATTCCAGAGTTGTACGATGCATCCCTGTCAGTTGAATCCGGTCTTCCCTTCTTCAAAAAAGTTATATGGAAATGGCGGAAAACTTTGTTCGTCTGGATCAGCATGAGTTTGTTCATTACAGAATTGCTTTTCACGTTGGTTTGTTGCAGACCTCTGATCATCCCAAGAACACGACCTAGAGACAGATCACCTTCACACCCTAGTGGAGGTAGATGATGAAATCAACAGTTACTGTACATCATGTTTGTAACACTTTGAAACGGTCACTTCAGTTCCTTTTAACTTTAGTTCCAAGAGTTTTTTGATTAAATTGTAAATTCATGCTTACTAATCAAAGTTAAATCTTATATATGGTTTGGATTTAAAGTATAACGAGTGTAATAAGTAAATATAATGGATACTTTCAATCTCTGTCTCTCTAAAGCACTGTATAATATTAGCATCAGAGAGAACAAATGTTTGTTTTTAAATAGTGCTTAACTTAGTCAATGTACATGTACAGGAGGTCTAATATGACACATCATATAAGCACCCAAAGCAGGATGAGTCATTTACTTCAACTGTAATCCCATGAAATTCTCTAAACCTTTCTATAATTTCTAAACACTTTTACCTGAACTTTCTGTCTTCACATTTATATGTTGCTGTCCATTGAGAGAACACATGGGAGAAACAGTCAGAACTCATATATGTGTCTATGACTAAAAACTGTTATTTTGCTAAAAATAACTCAGAGCTTCTAAATCACAACCTTAATAAACTAAACTATACCAAATCAAGTACTCTTCTGTTCCAAAGCCAGTAGCATGGAAGTTATAACCTTGAAAGCTCCTATATACATCTTACCACTTCTCCAGGTTCCCATCTGAGCCAGCTGCAGAAAAGAACCCGGAAATCTCCTCACCATTTTGAACTCTGATAATGGCGTGCCATGGATTTCTGGGGAAACCGACCCCGAAATCATTTGGGCGTCATAAACATGGAAGGAGAAACCACCAGCATCATCACCAATCTAGATGTTCGGCTGCGGCCGTTGCAGCAGCTGGCTCCATCTTCACATCCCTCAACATGTCTATCTTCACATTCCACAACCGACTCTTGCGTTGCGTCTCTAGGTTTTTCCGTCTAGCCACCACATCAAGCGCAACTCCTAGCCATCGAGCCACCATGAAACAAGGCTACAAAAAGCTCCAGAAACCCGAGAATCAGCCTCATCTGAGAAGACATAATGACAAGAAAAGGACGATCTTTCTTGATCTTGATGAAACATTGGTGCACTCAACAATGGAACCACCAATCCGGGTTAATGTCGATTTCATAGTGAGGATACAGATCGAAGGAGCGGTTATACCGATGTTTGTGGTGAAACGACCAGGAGTTACCGAGTTTCTTGAAAGGATCAGTAAGAACTATCGAGTGGCAATTTTCACAGCCGGGTTACCAGAATATGCTTCACAGGTTTTGGATAAACTTGACAAGAACCGTGTGATCTCACAGCGGCTATATCGAGATTCATGCACAGAAATGAATGGAAGATATGCCAAAGACTTATCTTTGGTGACGAAAAATGACCTCGGGAGTGTTTTGCTAGTTGACGATAACCCTTTCTCCTACTCGTTGCAGCCGGACAATGGAGTTCCCATTAAGCCTTTTGTGGATGACATGGAAGATCAAGAACTGATGAAGCTTGCAGAATTCTTTGATGGATGTTATCAGTACGAAGATCTGAGGGATGCAGCAGCAGAACTTTTATCCAAGAAGCTGATTTGATGCATATATATATGAATTTTGCTTGCAGAACCTGTTTTCAATTTTTTGGGATTCTTTTTTTCTTTTTCTTGATTTTCTTTCGGGAGGGATGGTACAGCTAAATGGTATTTTTGTGTTGAAAAAGGATGCTTCCTTATCCTTCTTCAGCGTTTTTACTTACATATAATTGTAAGCTTTTTTTTTTTAAAGAACATCAAAAAGTGTATAATGTAACCAAGAAAATACAGAAAAAAAAAAGGAATTTTTTGGACTAGAAAATAAGCAATGACATCAAATGATGTTATCATCTTAGTCTAAAGAGATTGATCTGATTCAATATGATATCAAGGAATAAGTCCCCACAGACTCTATCTTCAAAGTCAGATATTGAGTACAAGAAAATGATATACTATAAGGAGTCTTACTAGTACCTTAACTGGTTTCGAAACATACATTAAAAGCTTTTAAGCATACATTACTGGATTTGCTGAGGATCAAATCCAAAGAAAATTAGAGCAATGAACCAAGTATTGACTGCAAGAAAAGGACTCCGGTCAACTTTACCTCTGAGGCTATAAACTTTCTATGCTTGAGACAATTTCACAGAGCAATCACTCTTGACGCTATTAGTTGTTCATGCTTGACACATAAAACTCATTTAAGATATTTTTTCATATATATAATGTAAATATTGTCTATATTAATTTCTAATTTATATTGGATAACCATTTCTATATTAGTTTCATTTTTTCTTATTGTCAAAAACTATGTTAAACCTGAAACAACTTTAAGTTAGAAACAAATTCTAACAGGTTGTAAGTTTAGCTAGTTCACCAGGTACACCAAAGCCATAGCTGTGAAGTAGCAACAACAGCAGCAACAGCAATTTACTTCAACTGTAATCCCATTATAACCTCCAAACCTCTAAATCTTAACTAAACTTTTAATGTATCTCTTGTTGGTTCATGTTGTATGTACATTTTTGTCCATGAATACATGAAACAGCAAAACTATGCTCTAATTTTCCAAACTGAAGTTTTCTAAAAGTAGGCATCTGCTCTACTTGACCACTAAATTCCCATAAACAAACTAAACTACACCAAATGTATATTAACATATAAAAGTTAGCAGAAGATAAATTCGGAAACATCTTACCACTACCAAGCCTTTCGTCTGAAGATCTGCAAGCTTATTTTTTTCATCAAACCGTGTTTTCTATATTGGGGAACCAAGCAGTCGGAAGAATTCAATGGCATCTGAAAGAACCATCGAAAAAAAGCCAGAAAATTCCAAGTTCCAGAAACACCAACAGAAAACTTACCCATTGATGTCCATCTTGAAGTTTCATTGTCGCCTTCTGCATTGTGTTTCCAAGTGCTTTAAGGCCACCACCATCAGCTGTCCAGCCACAAAACATGGCTATACAAAACTTGAGAAACCCCAGGACCCTCTGACAGAATATACCAACATGAAAAGGACAATCATCCTCGATCTTGATGAAACGTTAGTTCACTCAACAACACAACTTCCGGGAGTTAAATATGATTTCATGGTGATGGTGAAAATGGAAAGGGAGAGAATGCCGATCTTTGTGGTGAAACGTCCTGGTGTAACTGAATTCTTGGAAAGACTTGGTGAAAATTACAAAGTGGCGGTTTTCACAGCTGGTCTAGAAGATTATGCTTCACAGGTTTTGGATAAGCTAGACAAGAACCATGTGATCTCACAGCGGCTATATCGAGACTCATGCACGGAAGTAAATGGGAAATATGTTAAGGACTTATCTTTGGTAGTGGAAAAAGACCTCAGAAGTGCTTTAATTGTTGATGACAATCCATCTTCTTACTCATTACAGCCAGAGAATGGAGTGCCCATAAAGGCTTTTGTGGATGACCTGAAAGATCAAGAACTGCTGAAACTTGTGGAGTTCCTCGAAAGCTGTTACCCATATGAGGATATGAGGGATGCTGTCAAGGATTTGCTGGCGAACTAGCTGGTTAATGTGAATATATCTTTTTCTCTGTTTTTTCCTTTTCTTGGTTGTTTTTCAGGGGATGGGGGGAGATGATATAATTCATCAGTTTTTGCGTTGGAATGGGATGCTTCCTTCTTCAATGTTGCACCTACATACAAAAAAAGACAGAAAGACACTCTTGTACCAGCAAATATAAATGTGAATAAAAAAGGGTTTAGTTGTAGTAAGAAGCTTCCCAACTGGCTTATGATATTTTCACGATATGATATGAAAAACAACTTCAAAGAAAAGAGCTACTATTGCAAATAACACGGTTTCTGTTCCTAACTAAAAGCATTTCTACAGCCTTTACATGGTTTATTGAAGCAACAGTCCTTACATTGGAAGACGCCTTTAACTAGATTTTCTGCTCACTATGGCCTTAGCTGCTCCTAACTCCCAAAACCGGCAGTGACGTAAAAACAACTCCAATTCGCAATGTAAATGTCCTATAGAACAAACAAGCCATAACCTTGCTAACACAAATATATATATCACACGGAAAGAAAAGACACATACCAAGTTGCCATTTAGTTAACCAATTTGAATACTAAAAGGCTGCACATTAGCACAAATCTTGTTGATTCCACTAAGGGCGTGATAGTTTCTTTGCGGTTCTGTTGTCGTTTACATTTGAACACATTCTGTTTACATCTAAACGGAAACACAACATTTCTTTTCCAGTTTTGGAAACAATTGAGCCCTCTACTCATACAAAGATGAGAGAAGTTAAGTTCTTGATTTAATCAGCTCCTTTGACAATTGAAAATTCTAGATAACAACAACACTTATGTTCATTTCTAAAACAACGTACCAAGTTTCAGAAGTATACAGTGTGATCGCAAATTCAATCGAGAGCATGATAGCAAAACTTGTATAAGCTCAAAATCAAAACAAAAAATGAAGAACCTTCCAATAGATTTAAAGATCAAGATCCAGTACAATTCAAAACTTGTGATACTCAAAAGTCAAAACAATTACAACAACACCAAAGAGACAATTACAAAACGGAACAAGCGATTCAATACAAGTCAAAATTCTGGAAAGAAAACAACACACGCTCTCTCTCTCTCTGTCTCCACCAAAACTCCGCAAGAACTACTACAACCTATTAAGATCAAACCTGTTAATTTATAATTCACAGAGGAAGACTTGACTTGGAAGTCGCAAGGCTTCAGCTTTACTGAAACACAAGTCATCGAGAGCGTCACTACGACACCACCTGCATCTAGGGAAAGCCGAGCACTGAGATCTAGATCGCATCTCGCAGCATTTGGGTTTCCTATTAATCTTGTCCTGCTTCGGATTTGTACGATTCTCTAATAGCTCGCGATCCAAAACATGAACTTCAGATTCTGAAGAAGAAAGCGACGGACAGAGTATAAGGAGGAAGATGATTAGTATGAGAAAGGGAGAAGAGAAGCTTGAGCTAGATTCCGGCATTGACACAACAACAAAAAAAAACACTTTTTTTCTTCGGTATTTGTGGAAAGTTGTCTTTTTTATTCCTTGGTTCACTGTAATAACTCGACTACTCGAGAAAAGGGGGAGACCTGTCAAGATCTTCCTCGAGTCGGCCTACAAATCCACACACGTGTGAGAATATATTCACCCGTGTGGGCGCAAGTTAGCGGTCGCCATTAACAAAGGCAGTCACTTTGTAAAGCAGTGTTTTTTAACTTTTAAGCTTCCCAACTTTTAGTAGTAGAGAACTCTGTTTCCTCTGCATTGGGCGTTTCGTTTGGTTTCCTTAAGAAACTTTTGCCCAGATTGATCCATGTTAAGATATTGGTTTCAAAGTTCTTATAGGCCCTGTTCGTTTTCTCGATCCAGATGATCCATCTAGATGGAGATGGAAATTAGTGTTCGTTTAGTGTTAAAAATGACAACCATTCAAATGGTTCATCTAGATGAGTTTGAAAAATTTAGGCAAAAATTTTAAAATGAGTTGGATGAACCAAGTTGGACCATTTGGATAGAGATGACTTTCCAAAATTTTGTAATGTCTAAAATACTCTTATATACAATTATAACTCAAATAATATAAACTATATATATATGTTTCATATTTTTATTTAAAAAATCACAATATTGCATCAATTTTTTTTCTTTCCAAAACCGTAAAATCACGGACTAATATTTTCCGTCAAAATCATAAAATCTCGGAATTATGTTTTTTAACCAAAATCTTAAAATACTGTAATTCCATCAAAACAAAATTTTTTTGCCGAATTATTCAAAACGTCAAAACCGAGAAATCGGAAAAAGCAATTTTCCCGCCAAAAACCTAATTCCGCAATTTTGCAGTTTTGGCGGAAAAATTGGAAAAATGTGTTTTTCGGCCAAATTGAAATAAAAAAAGGCAATTTTCCCGCCAAACCCTTAATTCCGCGATTTTGCGATTTTGGCGGGAAAATTAGAGAAATGTTTTTTCCCGCCAAAATCAAAATCGGAAAACACAATTTTCCCGCCAAAAACTTAATTCCGCGATTTGCGGTTTTGGCGAGAAAATTGAAGAAATGTGTTTTCCTGCCAAAATCAAAATCGGAAAACGCAATTTTCCCGCTAAAAACTTAATTCCGCGATTTTGCGGTTTTGGCGGAAAAATTGGAAAAATTGATTTTCTGCCAAAATTGAAATTGGAAAGCCGTCAAATCACGATTTTGGCAGAAAATTTGAAATCGGAGAATTAGGTTTTCCCGCCAAAACCGTCAAATCACGAATTTGGCGAAAAAATTATGGAATATCGTACTCCCTTGAAACCTCAATTCCATAATTTCCCGCTTAAATCGTGATTTTATGGCGGAAGAAACTTAATTGTATGATTTTGCGATTTTGACGAGAAAACGTTATTCCGCGATTTTATGGTTTGACAGAAAATCATAATTTTTTCAATTTTCATTATATTTTAATCAATAATTAAAATCAATATATTTAAGATTATAATTAAATCAAAATATGAGTATTTTAGTCGTATTCTAATTAAATTCATCTAGATGAAGATGAATATATACAAAAATGAATCATACAAACAAAGGTTCATTCAGATGCTCCATTCAAATGAACATCAAAAATTTGAAACGAACAACATTCAGATGAAGCATCCAGATAAAACATTTAGATGAATCATCTGGATGGAAATGTCAGATGAGCAAACGAACAGGGCCATAGTAGATTTGTGTTATGCATTTGAAGTTAGAACAACACAGTTTAAGGTAAGTGTTATGAGTAAAACATAGTAGTTTTGTAGACTGAAGCTGATGAATATGCTTTACAAGTTAACAACAGTTGGAAATATATCTGATGCTGATTTATTCTCCATCTAGTAAACAAATACCACTAATTTTAGATACATAATGATCCAACTTGTTGCAATAAAGGAATAAAAAGACAAGACATGTGAACTAATACACACAGATCTGCTTATATATCTTAGTCTGCCTATATTAAACCAATAAAGAGGTACCTTTTATTTACTGTTCCAACAACTTTTCACCAGGATTATTACTCTCCCATGCAAAAAAAAAAAACACTAATAATGACATTGGATTCGATTAGGCTAAACTCAGATCTCTGTGTTGTCTCTCTACTACTACTACTACTACAAGATTTGACTTCCTGAGTCTCCACTCAGATGAAAAAGCTTATCTTTCTAACACTTACATCTATATCTCTAAGTGTCACTACCACCAAGATTCTAAAAACCATAACCCACAAATCTCGTCTTTAAGACACCATTAAAGCCCCCAAGAATCTCAGCTACTCCAAAATCAAGAAACTTGAAGATTTCAAGAACTTGGATCCTCCATAGCCATGGCGGGATTCACCATGAGCTTAAACTTGCTTCTACTAGTAGCAATGGTAGCTACTAACATCCTCTCACTCTACCATCTCTCCTCCACCACAAATTTCTTCCAATCCACCGTCAAATCCACACAATCCTCTGTTCCCACAGTTCCAGACCACCTCCTCCGTCAGCTCCACACAATCCGCGCCGCCATTAACCACCTCACAACTCACCAACCAGACAAATCAACTTCAACAGTAACCTCACGCGCCGCCGTCTCCTCCTCATCCTCCTCTGCACCCAAAGAGCTTCTCATCTACTCTAAGCTCTCACCTATAGCTTCTTCTTGCCATAACTACCCTGACCTACTCCATGAATATATGAACTACACTCCTTTCTCTCTTTGTCCTTCTGATACCGATCTCGTCGAGAAACTCATCCTCCGTGGCTGCCACCCACTTCCTCGCCGTCGTTGCTTCTCTCGAACTCCGCGAAATCCGTCAGATTCGAAACCTGAATCTAATGTTATCTGGTCTTACTACTCTTGCAAAACCTTTGATTGTTTGATTACTAAATTTCCCGATCTAGGGTTTGATCTCTCCCTAGAGAAATCCAAATCTCAGTTCTCTGCTTACAAATCGGAGCTTGATTTACCGATCTCGCAGCTTCTCCAGATCGCTAAATCAGCTAATTCCGTTCTCCGTCTCGGGATCGACGTCGGTGGTGGTACTGGATCTTTCGCCGCTGCGATGAAAGCTCGTAATGTTACGGTTTTGACCACGACGATGAATTTCAATGCGCCGTATAGTGAAGCTGTGGCTATGAGAGGGCTTGTGCCGCTTCATGTGCCACTTCAGCAGAGGCTTCCGGTGTTTGATGGTGTGGTTGATTTGGTTAGGTGTGGAAGAGCCGTGAATCGGTGGATTCCGGTGACTGTTATGGAGTTTTTCTTCTTTGATTTGGATCGGATTCTTCGCGGCGGTGGTTATCTTTGGTTGGATCGCTTCTTTAGCAAAAAAGTTGATCTTGATAATGTTTACGCGCCCATGATCGGTAAATTGGGTTACAAGAAGGTGAAATGGGCGGTGGCGAATAAAATGGATTCCAAACATGGTGGTGAAGTGTTCTTGACGGCTTTGCTTCAAAAACCTGTTGCAAGATGATGAATCCTTTCTGAGGTAGTTTGTGAATTTGGATTTTGGTTTACTTCTCAAGTTTGCTCTGAATAGTGCAACTTATGTTGGACTTTGTAGAACTTTGTTTTTAGGTTTCCTTCTAAACAACAGATTGCTAAAATTCTAGAATTGGTTATTTCAGAAGTAAAAGAAATTGTAGCTGGTTCAAATCGATATATTGCGATAAGTTCTGAAGCTTGTTTTTGTAGTGCCCGGTGTTGTATTAGTGACAAGAAGCGAAACTGCTCTCAAGTCATTTACTCTGTTTTAAGAAACATTTTCTTGTTCTATTACAGTCACAGGAAACTCAGATATTGCGCCTTTGTTTGGTCTGTAAGAGGTCTAGTTTGATGTATTCGCCTCATCCAAAGTTGTGGGTTGTTTTGCAGGACACTTTCCTTGAGTTTCAGAACGTGTATGTTTTGTAGCAAACAGCTTACTGTTGTTGAAGATTTGGAAGACAAGATTTCTTTGACGATTCCAAACATGAAAGCTTTTTTTCCAGCTGTAAGCACACTAGCAACGATGTTATTTATGCAAAACAAGAACTAGGGAATTTTAAGCCAAGATTTGATCTATTGTTGTTAGAGAGAGACTGATTAAATGGTGGTATACATAAGTTATGGTATCTTCTGCGCGTTTTTGTCATAGCGAATATGCATTCATATCGTTCTTAGTATGGTAATTTTTGTGGAAGGCAGATTGCAGAAGGGTCAAGAAGTTTCAGGATTAAGAATGTTTTTACATTATGATTTTTCATAATGCTAAGAACGTAAATACGTTTTCTTCGCCATATCCCATCTGTTTCCAAACCGTCGCTAAGCCCACTAGACTTGGCTTGAGATGCAAATCAGAAGTCTGAACCTGAACCTGAATCTGAGCCTGAGTCTGACTTGCATATAGCTTTATAAGTCTTTTCACATTGTTTTGTTTTGCCTCCACGCAAGATCGTAGACCTAGCAACTGCTCAATCAAGATGAGCTCGCACTCTCCTAAGTACAAATCCAGACAATCAAAGGAAGTATAATACACGATTTTGCCAGGCTTTCTATGTGGGTTGAGAAAAGAGCGTCTCCATGAACGAGATTCATGCCTTGATCTTGTTGCACTCATATATTACTTAATAAGAACCTATCACATACTAGGTCTTTAACTAAACTCAATAAAGTCTATGTAGCACCCACCCAAGCTAAGCTTATTGTGTCCATATAGAAGACATTAGTTAGTTTCACTACTAACGGTCTTACCGACAATTAACATACGTACTCCTTCGGTCCTTCTACAACAATAATATGGGGTAAATACAATTAATGAAAGTTTGGTGTCAAATGTATTAATAGTTATAAAATTGAGGACTAAACTATAAATTGAATAAAGATATATATGATGATTATTATGTGGTCGCGTCTCAGAAAGGTTAGCGACGGTGTTAACTTGTAAAGGTGTAATCGTTTTCCTGGACATAGTCGTGTTTCTGGGTTTCCCCGAAAGAACTGAAATTGTAAGAATCGAAGATTGGCTTCGCAATCGAGAGAAGGAACAAGTTTAGAAAATGGTGAGATTTACGCTTACCGATTTTGATTCCACTCACAATTTTCTTCCTTCTAATTTGTTGTACGCAATCATACAAATTTCTAGGGTTATCACTTCATTTCGAAAAAAAAAATTCGTGATTTTGGAGAATTTTTGTTACTTGCATCATTCATTAGTAAAGATTATGGAAAACAAACAGTTAGTTCCGAAGTTTCTCTTGATTTTGATGATCGTTAGCTTATAGACATCTCACCTGTGTTTGGTGTTTCAATTTTGATTTTTGCTTATTCTATTATAGTTTTAGTTAAAGGTCTAAAATTTAAGCTCGAAATGGTCTGTTAAAAAACTTTTTATACCTGAGTGGTGATCATAGGATGAAAGAGATCAAGAAGGATCTCATGGTGATTCTGATGCTAGTAATGTCGTCGTTAGTCAAAGCATAAAGGATACTAGAGAAGAAGATTCTGGCTTATGTGATGGCTTTGTTGAAGAGAGCAAAAGACTGGAACCTGAACAACAAAAGCGCGGTAAATATTTTTTCTATGACACGCCGCTTTCTGAGGAAACCGGAGTTTGGATACCTGTTTCAGTCCCACCCATGTTAGAACCTGATCATGAGGAGTGGTCAAGAGGTCTTAGTTTCAATGGTGGTTACTTCCCTGAGGGAGATATGGGATGGAACCAGTTACTTGATGAAGACAAGGAGTTAACTATGTGGGATGTGATAGTGGATATGTTGCTTGCAGCGCGTGGTAAAGCGAGTGCTCTTAGTTCTGGCAACCTTGAAAGATGTGGCATTAATTTTTTGTCAGGACATCTTCTTGAACAAGCTTGGCAAGAGATGGCTCATACTCTCACCGAGGCTAACTTTGGTAATGCAAGAGAAATTCTGGAGACTGAGCCACCCAAGTGGCTACCGGATAGCGCTGCTTCTGCTTGTATGCTATGTAGTGTGAGGTTTCATCCAATTATGTGTTCCCGTCATCATTGTCGATATTGTGGAGGAATATTCTGTAGGGACTGTTCTAAGGGAAGAAGCTTGGTTCCTGCAAAATTTCGTGTTTCAGATCCCCAAAGGGTTTGTGATGTGTGTTTTGTGAGGTTGGAGTCTGTGCAGCCTTATTTGATGGACCAAGTGAGTCCTGCTGCTCAGTTGCCAACCCATGACTTGACAGATCTTAGTACTTTGAGGTCCTGGGTGAATTTTCCATGGGGACAATCCATGGAGTATGAGATATATAAGGCGACAAACACTATCCGGGGTTATATAACAAAGGTGAGATTTGTGAAGTTAATAGCAGTGATTAATATCAACTATATCATTGTGTTGATGGCTGGCTAGCCTCTGCCCGGTGATTTTGGAATTCTAATAGTATATTTTTGATTTGAAAATTTCTCATCAGGTTGGTTCTTCAAGAACTGAGAGGTCCATCCCAGATGCTATTCTAAGACAAGCAAAAGGTCTTGCAGTAATCACTGTTGCCAGAGTTGGAGTTATGGTTACATATAAAATTGGGACTGGACTTGTGGTTGCTCGTAGAGATGATGGCTCCTGGTCTCCACCCTCTGCCATCTCTTCATTTGGTTTGGGATGGGGTGCTCAGGTAACATAGCTCTTTTCCTGCTTTGTAGATATTGGAACAGTCCTTGGTTATTTGCTCATCACTCACCTGCAGGCAGGAGGAGAGTTCATAGACTTTATCATTGTTCTGAGAACTCGTGATGCCATCCGAACGTTTGGGAGTAACACCCATCTTGTTGTTGGAGCTGGTTTAAGCGCTGCAGTTGGTGTGACTGGACGAGCAGTTGAAGCAGATATCCGAGCAGGTAGCGGTGGATATGCCGCTTGCTATACCTACAGCTGCAGCAAAGGTAAAACATCTGATTCATGTGTCTCAAGTCAAAATAGTTTTTTAGCAGGTTATTTTTTGGTTAATGGTTCTTAGATTTCTTCCCTTCCATGTATAAAACTAGTTTTGAAACTAAGCCTCATAACCAGTCTGTATATTCCCCTGCTTTTTTTTTGGGTTGCAAAATCCTTATATTTAACCGCCATTAAATGAACAGGTGCATTTGTCGGATGCTCGCTTGAAGGAAGCATCTTCACTACAAGGACAAGTGAGAACTCACGGTTCTATGGGAGCCAGTCCCTAGCTGCATCTGACATCCTCCTTGGCTCTTTGCCAAGACCACCTGCTGCTGCTGCACTCTACCGTGCGCTTGGCGATCTGTATCAGAAGATGGGGAGGTGATTAAGTGACTTTAACACAGTTGAAGGGAGTTTGTAATTCTGACTTTAATGATGGAACAGTTGTTGACCTGGAAAATTTCTTCTTGGTGTGCAGTGAAACTGTTCAGTCTCCAGCAATATCTCCATTGTCTGAAGACTAGAATCATTGAATTGACTTTATCTCTTTGGAAAAATGACAACAATCCTGTATAGATTCATGCAATTCTTGAATGTACATAGTTTATGGAGGTTTGGCTAGTTTGTGGTTGTAAATAAACATATCTTATAGTAGTATATCTGTAATTATAAATTGTTCTGGAATAAATGATGCTTGTTTCAAACTTAAAGTCACCGCCTTATTTGTGGCTTTGAGATTGCAAGACTAGAAACAGCTTTACAAGCACCATAGCTTGTGCTCATCTTAAATAGATCTAAAGCTTGTTTATCATGCTTCACAGTGTTTTAAAACCAACACGTCCCAGTTATGAGCTCATGATGCTTATATATATATATATATATATATATCGAACTCTGCGCGAGTCTTTAAAGATGTTTCTCTAGCTTGTGAAATTCACTTAATTCCGTTTCACTTGGCAACTTTCTTCTTCCTCAGAAGATCTTCCACTTGGAGCTCGTTGATCTTAGCAGCAAGAATGAAGTCGTTTTCTGTCAGACCACCTGTTGCAAGAGAAATCAGATATCACTAAGTCGGCACTTGCAACTTTAAAGTTTACAAAAGAAATAGTTGACAATGAGGGGTTTCTTAAGGTTCAAGCATTTGAAAAAATTCATATCTTCATGTCAACAACACAGACCATGATTCTCACCTATTGCATGTGTCCATATCTCAATTTTCACAATATTCCAGCCGACCAGATGCAAATCTGGGTGATGGCCTGCATCATACGGTCCATGCGTTAGACAAAACAGTAACAGATCTTCCTTGCACTATCATTTCTTAAATTTTTCACAGAACATGTATGCTGAACTGCTAATGATTTACCTTCTGATTCAGCGACATCAGCTACACGTTTAAAAAAATCTAGTCCCTTTGTAAAACTTTTCACTATCCACGACCGATGCAGCTTTAATGTATCATTTTCATTGGCCATATCCCATCCAGCAACCTGTGTAACAGGAATATTTGAGGAGGGACCATACTATAGACCTCACCTGCATGATAATGCACTTTGCTCAAACATATTACCTTTTGCAGTAGGTCTTGGGCACTTTGTTCAGTCATGGGGCGCAGATCCTTCGAATTGCATGGCACACACTTTTTGGCTAATAGATCTAAGACAAAGATATAAAAAGAGCAACAAGAACACCATGTTAATAAGCAAGTTAAATGGTTTTGGAGAGTTTCGATACAAATGCTGAAGAATATAAACATCAAATCCGTCTTTTAACCAATCAGCTAAAGAAGTTGTTTTTAAGGCAGCAACAAGGAAACCAAAGCAATATTTTCCAAAACTTCAAAACTATAGAAACGACATGACAAACAAGTAGGAATTTACTGCAAGAGAGCAGAAAAATACTTAAGCTAGTAGGGATATGAAAATAATGAGTACTGATACTGGAATTGATCTGGTGTAAATATTGTCTTCCCATCGAGTTACACATCGTAAGAATGACCACTTGTGTTCTTCGTGTGTTATCATCTTGCCCCTAATTCACCAGATTTATCGAAAACAGAGATGGGAAGAGGATAAGGGGTCTCCAATAGAAGTTGTTCTAATATTACAGAGGTGAGTGACATCATTTGCTGGTTTTATATTATAGAAAAATGGCTGCCTAGTTTAGTTTCTCTATCAGAGAACCTATGTTCGCCACATAGGATACAGAACTCAATCAATTAATTTTCATATAAATCAAACCTCTACAACACAAGTACCAGGAAATAAAGCATATATGTCATGTCACAAATTGGTTAAAAGTTAAAACAAAGAAACCTTGATTCAAATATCAAATGTCAGAGCAGCAGAAAGACTTATGTTACCTTCCAGGGAGCAAAATGTTCTAGCTCCAGAAGCAGAACCACCAGTTGTGGATGATCTTACACTATCTTGTGACATTTTACTCGTCCAATGAACAAAGCTGCAAGGAATTGCAAAAAAAAATTGCATCTTTACATGCCAGGACTTGTGTAAATCCCATAGTTTTCCGCTATGAAACTCAATCAAAAGAAGAATAAGATCAAATTGACCAAATGTAATGAACTAATGAACTGGTTCATTTACATAGGATCAAAACTCAGGGTACACAAGAAGTTCTAGGTCTTAACAAATCAGAGAATTTGATTTCACTTCTTGAGATTTAGCCACAACAAGAACAACAATCTGAAAGATGAACACATACATATCAAACTCAGATTATAATCACAACCCAAAGTATCAAAATCCATCCTTTGCCACTATTCTTCACCAAAACAAAAAAAAAAACAATCTGCAAATTGAAAACCAAGAGATTTTCACAGAAGTTAAAAATCTATTTCAAATCATTACCGTTTGTTACATCCGTACAGATTATGGAACAATGATGGAGCTGGAACCTGAAAGTATCACAAAAAAAAAACAGAGGTAACCAAACGCAAATCCTGATATACATGCACAAATACATACACGAACAAAGAGAGAGATATATTGGTTAACCTGAGTTCTAGAGATCGAGAAAAGTTTTTTAGGCAGCAAGAGCCGACTCATCGGTGACGCAGCTGTTGCGGAACAGAGATTTTCGGTGAAAGTTTTACATCTATTATGAAAGTGAGGGGGTAAATGTTACAATTCATAAGTTCACGGTTACATTTGTAAGAATCTAAAACATATGGAACTAATATGTCAAAACGACGCGCGTCTTTTAAAGCTGCTATTTGCTGGGATTGTAAAGTATTCCTAATTAGGGTGTAAAAGAAGAACAGCTATATAAACTTTCTTATTAGTCATTGCGAACTGCTTTCAATGGTGAGATTTTTTTTTGTCGAAATTAATACGGTTCTTTATTGGAGATGTTTCTTAAGTTGGAGATCACATTAAACTAGAATTCTCTATAAACCAGTCAGTAAGAAACTTTTATGATCTTATCAGTTGGATTTGTGTCTCTCCTTATCTCAATCTTCTTCATCTTTGGATTATGAATCCTTTCTATTGAACTTGCTATTTCTAGTTATAATTTCTGGGTTTCTGCCAAAAACCCTACTAGAGGTTACTGTGTTTGAAACCGCATCATTACGATTTTTCTTAACCTTATTGTTTCTGAATTGATGCTATTCCGTACATTAATTCTGTTACTTGCATGTAAATTTCTAGTATTTGTTGATTTGCAGATTTGGTGTTGTTGTTTTGTTTGCTGCTTTGATTTCATACAATGAGCAATTTAAAAGTGCATATGTTTAAATTCTCTGCGAGTTAGCTCTCTGTTTGATCTTGCAGAGTTTAAATTATCTGTCTTGATGCTGATGTGAATGAGGATTTACACTGTCTCATTCTTGATACATGCAGTAGAACAAGCTGGTGGGTTTTCTATTGATTGACCATGGGTGAAAATGGGGAGAATCATTCAGTTTCTCAAGAGAGTAAATCCAAGAAGGTTGAGAGTAAAAATCATTCTGGTGTTCCCAAGAGTGATCTTTGGACTGATGGGATTATTTGTGCCTTTGAGTTTATTCGAGGCCCGAAAAAACATGTTGATTCAAAACAACTGGACAAAAGTTACTTGAAGCAAGAAGATGGACTAACCAGACATACTTCCCCTGGTCATAACCCGTTTGTTGATTCGTCTGCAGTCGATATGTTAAGGTCAAGATCGGTACCTTCTTTGGATTTTAAAGAGGCTCATGTGCTTCCAACAGGACATGTTGAGAGATATGAGGGAAGCCATTGGGTACCTATTGGTTGGACTAGAATATCTGAACTAGTTCAAATGGTTCAAGTAAACGCGGAGTGGCCTAATCTGGAGTTGGATGATGAAGAGGATGTCCCTGTCACAGATTTAGCGGCTCCGTATTGGGAACGACCAGGTGGACCCACATGGTGGTGCCACATGGCTGCTGGACATTCTTTTGTCGAGGGATGGCTTAGAGGCGCTACATGGTTGCATCCTGCAATTAGTCTCGCATTGAGGGATGAAAGTAAGCTAATAAGTGAACGGATGAGACACCTTCTATATGAGGTATTGTCCCTTGTTCCCGATCCAAATATGTAAGTTGAGTGTCTAAATTCAACCAATTTTGAATCCATGTAGGTCTTTTTGACTTATAGTTCCACATGGATCATAGTGGTTTTGGATAGGATAAAAGGTGTATGATGGTCTCTTAACATAATAAAGTTTTTCATTTAGTTTTACTCGAGATGTATCATTACATTTTAATCATGTTTAGTGTATTTTTCTTTGATGTTTTGTCTAATTTCCATCCCGGTTTATTTGCTTAGGTTCCAGTGAGGGTTGCTGGGGGTTTATTGTTTGAGCTCTTGGGGCAATCAGTCGGTGATCCAGTAATCAGTGAGGATGATGTACCCGTTGTTTTCCGCTCTTGGCAAGCTAAAAACTTCTTGGTATCTGTGATGCACATAAAAGGAAATGTATCGAACACTAATGTACTCGGCATCACTGAAGTAGAGGTTCGTTCAAAGTTTCCAAAAATTCTACTTAATAAGTATTTTAAGCTTAGATCACATAAGCCTGCAATATGGATACTGACATGCGTTAATTTTTATTTTACATGATAGGAGTTGCTTTATGCAGGAGGCTATAATGTACCAAGGACGGTTCATGAAGTCATAGCACACTTGGCTTGCCGTCTTTCTCGATGGGATGATAGGTGGCGGCAATTTTCTGGTTTACCTTTTCGTTAATGAACACTTGTCTAGTTTTGCTGACCAAACAAGCGACTTGCGTCCTATATAATGTTCTTGTCTGGAAAGTATCTAACAAGATCTTTTGTTGTCATTGATTGGTAAGTAGATTATTCCGTAAATCCATATTCGGTGCAGCCGATGAAATTGAGTTGAAGTTTATGAACAGGTTCTTACAGATACGTATCCATTTTTTAGGGATAATAAACAATACATGTTTTAGTAACAAATACTATCTTTTCTTGTTATTAGGAGAAACCATGAGGATTTGAATCTTTTCAGTATCATTCTCAATCAAGAGATAAGAAAATTATCAAGACAGGTCATCTTCTCTTCAATGTAGCTAACCTCAATACGAATTAAATGGAAAATGATTGCTCTTGTGTTGGAAAAGCCTTTGATGATGTTATAATCGAGACTTAATTTTTACATGTGGGAAAAACTGAACTATAGTCAAGAACATGAAGTCTCCGTTTTCTCATGGCAGGTCATCCGAGTGAAGTGGTCACTACACGCAAGAGAGGAGATTATCTTTGAGCTTCTTCAGCATCTCAGAGGAAACATATCCCGACATTTGTTAGAGGGTTTGAGGAAGAACACAAGGGAAATGCTGGAGGAACAAGAAGCAGTCCGTGGACGTCTCTTCACAATTCAAGATGTCATGCAAAGCAGTGTTCGCGCTTGGTTGCAGGTTCTTCCTACTCCGTACAAAATGATCATCGTATTACTCATAAATCTAGCATGATGGATGTATTTGGCTAAAACCCCAATGTTCACTTTTCAGGATAAAAGCCTACGAGTAAGCCACAACTTAGCCGTCTTTGGAGGATGTGGTCTTGTGCTTACTATAATCGTAGGACTGTTTGGGATCAACGTTGATGGAATCCCGGGGGCGCAGAACACACCTTATGCGTTTGGTCTGTTCACTGCCCTTATGGTTCTCCTTGGAGCTATTTTGATTGCGGTTGGTCTGATATACTTGGGGCTTAAAAAGCCCATCACAGAAGAACAAGTGGAAGTTAGAAAGCTGGAGCTGCAAGATGTGGTCAAGATATTTCAACATGAAGCAGAGACTCATGCCCAACTCCGGAGAAACAACCTCTCTCCTACAGCTGGAGATGTGTTTGATGCTGATTATATTCTCATCCAGTAAACAAACTCAGAATCAGTTTTTGTATTGATCATACTAATCTTAGATGCATGTCAGTTGCGATCTTGTTGCATAAAGGACACATAAAATAGTCTGAATCATTGAGATAACAAAGCTCTTAAGACAAGGTGTCTGTTAAATTTCTATGTGCCATCATCTTTTTCGCCATGATTTGACCGAATATTCATGTATTCCGTATGGAGCCATAGACAAGCAGAGGCTGAACTTGCTTTGAGGTTTGCTCTACAAAGTTTGCAAGCAAACAAAAGGGCTTGTCACAGGTATGGTTGCTGATTATCACAAACTAATGTTGAGACAAAAGATGAGTGCAGTGTGATTGTAATGTTCCATGATTCCAGAACCATAATATGGGGCAAATCATTCAGTCACCATGACGTTTATAGCAAAGTCATAAAGACTAATGATTTTTTCGTCTTTATAGACAGTGGACTGCTTGATTTATATGACAAGCAAGGGCCACTACTTATACATTTCATTTCTGAAATATTACAAGTGATTAACGAATAATTTTATTTTGGTTACAATTATTCTTAAACCCAACAACAAACCAAAATGCGGACGCATTGTGGAAAATGTATTATGCATCATGAACATTACTCAAAGAGAAAAAAAAAACTAGTTGTTCACAATGACTGTCTTTATGAACTCCATAACTGTTGTAACTAATTGACTTTGATGTTTGGTATAACAATGATCAGCTCCTTCCACAATCTCCAGCTTGTGGTTCGGTATGATCTTCGCAAACTCCTTGGCATCTTTCAGAGGTATAACCTCGTCAGCTGATCCATGAACCGTCAAGACCCTGCCATTATAAATCATGGTTTGTTTATATCCCAAACATGCGATATGAGTTAGAGGGAACTCGGCGAATTTCACCTGCATTCTTTGTCAATCTTGAGGCAAACTTCATGCATATCAGTGTTTAACCTTTCCATTAAGCTCTCCTTGGTAACACGATACCCGGAGTTTCCTGTAAAAGACCAGCACATTGATAAAGACACTAGAGTACTGATCTGAGACAGTACAGGAAGACCAAAGAGCGATAACTGTACTTACCTTCTTTAACATCGATGAATCCTTGTTGCTTAACTCTTTCCAAAAAATCTTCCCCAATACGCTCTCCTATGCCTTTCTTCAGATCATAACGTCCAGAGAGATTGATTACATTGCGGATATCGTGATACTTCGAGGCATAGACGAGGACCACATCACCTCCTATGCAATGTCAAAATAAGTTTTTATTGCAATGTCAGATTACCCCTTCTGCGAATCTGTTGATCAGAGGCAGAAAATGAAACAGTCCTAGTTACCTTTACTGTGGCCGAGAATTATAGGAACCACACGGTTCATGTTAGTCAAGTATTGGATAACAGAATGTAGATCATCAGCTTCATAGTCATAGTTACCAAAATAGAAACTGCCTTCACTCTCTCTGCAACAATGGAAGCGCCGCAAACCCCAAGATCAAAACAAAATCCATTTTTTTCTCATTCATCTATGCAAATCAATGATAAAGCAAGCACGAGAAACATACCCATTCCCAGAGAAATCAAAACGGAAAGCGCTGATCCCTTCTTTTTCTATAGCCGCAGCAACATTTTTCATGACTGGGTCATTCTGCATAATTTCATAAGCCAATGACAAAGTTAATTCATATATAACTCCTACCAACATATGCTACCGCCACACAGTCAGGAAGAGTCCACCTTCGGCGTACAAATTGATAATTAGCTAAATGGTCAATGCACTTCCTCTATGAATTCCAGAACCAGTTATCAAAGAATAGACCAGGAAACTATGGTAACCTTTCAAATCACTTATTATATGAAACGAGCGGATTGACTTAAACAATAAACACCTTGAAGTCTTACTATCTAATTGGAAATAGCAAACAGCATGAAGAGTCTTAGGCTTCAACATTCATATTGATTACAAATTCAGATTCACCCATTATCTAACTCCATGAGTAAAGAATGTTCCAAAACAACGAAGATGCCTAGCTATAAAAGGCAAAACCTTTACAAATTGAACTAAAAGTATGCAACTTTATAAGATGTTGGATTGAGAAATGAACATACCAGTAAGCAGCAAAACACAAAATGTCTATAATTGGGAACTGATTCAAGAGTCAGATCTCAGTCACCACAAACAAGAGCTGAGAGGAAAGCGTAAAATGAAAATAAACCAAAACTAACCTTGTTTGATCGAAAGCCATGGCACAAGACCACAATATCTGTAGAACCAGTTTCATGAAGCAGACCCACCAGCTTCTCGTTGTTGCTGTTCGGAATCACAATCTTCTGTTGGATACTAGCTGAGCTTCCTTCATACGAATCCATTATCAACTTATTGCTTTGTTGCAGGAGATTTTATTCACGAATCCATTCTCAACTTGTATAACGATTTGGGTGGAGGTAGGGAGCAAATGTAAAGTTTACGGTTATATTAGTAAAATAAAAAATATATGGGGGCGAATATGTAAAAATGAGACAGACTGTATATGAAGCGCGTCTAACAAAAGCTACGTTTGGTTATGATTTATGAAGCATTTCTCCTTTAGAGCTCTGTGTTTGGGTTTTTGAGGTGAGACGCAATTTCGATTTGGCATCCAGAGGAACGAGAAGAAGAAGAAGACTGCTTCGATGGTGAGATTCTTTTCTCCAAATCATTACTCTTTTTTTCAATTTTCCCCTATCTACTTTATCTCTGGGAAACTCGAATTTTTCTTAGGGTTTTGGGCATTTTTCAAACGTGATTATGCTCAAGTTATATGTCGCATTGAGTTGATTTCGTTCCTTGGTAACAATGATTTTCACCTCTTTGTTTCGGGACAACAACGTGATTCTGTTCTTGATTGAAACTGGTTTCGCTTGAATTAGATTCAATCTTTATCTCGAAAAACTGGTAGCTTAGAGTTTTGAAATTCATGATTATTACTTTAGGGTTTGAATCAGTGGTGCCGTATGAGTGGATTTTCTTGAACTCTAGGTGCCGTTTTTGTGAATCTGTCTTGTTTGAATAGGTCTGTGAATCCATGTTAAAGTTTTTCATCCATATTTGTAAATAAATTTCCTTTGTATTCTCTTGCTTTTACACATTGATCTACTTGTTGATTCGGTTTCCGTCAAAGGATTCCTTTCCTTTTTCATGGTTCTTGAGCTGTAGTTTAGTACCTTTAGTGAATTCAACTCATAGTATTCGCTTTGATATAATTGATGATGAAAATTATACTCATCTCTATCTGGTTACTTTCATCGCACTTTGGCATTGTGTGAGTTATATGTGCTTATATCTAGTAGGGCATTGGTTGTTGGGTGTCAGATAAGATAGACCTGGAAAAATGACGGTGTCGATTGTTTTCTTTGATTCTTTTGATAGATTAATCTTCAGTTATCGTGGCACTGTATAATGTTAGCAGTAGACACTGCATTTCTAATATTATGTTTATTTTGGCTCCTTTTACTTCCTGATGTGTAGGCGGATCCTGAACTAGAAGCTATTAGACAGAGGAGAATGCAAGAGCTTATGGCTCGACAAGGCATGGTAATTTTTAATACCTTAACTGATATCTGATTTCTTCTCAAAAAAATATACTTTTGTGCCTCGTTTCCGTTTTAAGATGTTCACCAAACTACATAATTAGCAGGGTAAGCAGGGTAATCAGCAGAATCCAGAGCAAGAGAAACAACAGGAAGATGCTAGAAGGTGTGCATCATTGTGTACTAGTGTACATGCATATATGATTCTCTTCAGTTTGGAATTCTATTTTTGAACTAACATATTGTCTGATTGCAACGTTTGTGTAGGGAAGCTGATGAACGTAGACAAATGATGCTTAGTCAAATATTGTCTTCCCAAGCCCGAGAGAGAAGTAGGTCCATCTAATATTTTTGGAGTTCATCTAGTTACTCTCTGTTTTTCATTATGTCATCAATATGATGATCTTCAAAAGCTTGAGGGAGACACAATATTGTGTTAACATATCTTTTATGCTTCTCTTTCTCTCTTTTTTTCTCTATAGTTGCCCGAATTGCGCTGGTTAAACCTGAGAAAGCTAGAGGTGTAGAGGATGTTATTTTGAGGGCTGCACAAATGGGACAAATAGTTGAAAAGGTAAAGATCCAGACACTTTTCCATGTCACATTTCATAATTCTTACGTATTATCTGGTTTTACCCAAGTGTCACTGAGCCTGCATACGTGTTATGCATCTAAGAGTTATTGAAATACTCTGTTTGCCTTACAGGTTTCTGAGGAGCGGCTTATAGCACTGTTGGAACAAATAAACAGCCAAACCACCAAACAAACGAAAGTCACGGTACAGTCTCACAATCCTCAAAAACTCAAGTTATTAGAACAGATCTTGTCTTAACCATCAATATCTCGGATGTGTTTACAGATCCAGAGGCGCCGTGGGGTGGATGACGATTAGGAAGAAGAATATTATGATGTACACTGTACATCTATGGGGATCTCACTGTTGAGTTGGTGAGTTTACTTAGATCTACTGAAATGTTACTGTTAAATATGTTTATTGTGAGTGAATCTTGATGATTTCTCAGATGAGATTAAAGTAAACTGAAACTCTGCATTTTGATTTTTGGCATTTCCTCTGTGGACTATCTTCATCTTCCAATTCGCATGCCTGTGATGATTTGAATATTATTAGAAAGAAAAATGATTATGTTCTAATTCTACTTGTCATAATTTTGATGCTATTGCTACCAATTCATGATTTGCTCAAGTCATTTGCTTCTTTTCTGACGATAAATAGTTCAATGCACCAATTTAAAATCTGATTGATTCAAATAAATATTTCAATTTCAATTGGTGGTGAAGAAGGATTGTAGCTTACTCCATCTGTATGACGCAAGAATCAAAGATCAAATAGAATGCTAAAGCGATCATCATAATAAGTGACCCCTTTGTTCAACCGTATCATTATTTTATTATTCGAACTTTCGAAGTATTATATATTGATAAAAACATGGAACAAAACAAAAAACAATGATAAATATAAAGTGCTCTTAGGTAGCTTTGACACTCAAAGTAGTTAGCTGTTACTTCAAATAATTAAAGAAAGGGGACATTGTAAGCCATCATAGATGAATGAATGCAAATAAAAAATGTAAGTGTTGGTCCCTACTCCCTCATAACAAATGAAGAAATGATTATGTAAGTATATCTACCTTACTATTTACCAAAAAATATATTATGCTCTTAGTTCACTTTGACACTCAAAGTTGTTAGTTGTTACTTCAAAGAATCGATGAGAAAGGCGAATCCCCTCTTTAAAAAGTCTCTAACTCGTCTTGTATGTTATTGCGTTTCATTGTTTTGTTAACAAGAACCTGGTATAAAAGACCAATTCAAGTCCCTTTTTGTGTCAAGTTCATGTAAAATAAATTTGCAATAAATTAACATTGTTACACAACTAAGTATTGTAGAGTGGATTTTGTGACGTAGTATGTACAAGTCATTACGTTCATAAAAATGTACCTCTAAACAGTCTTGAAAGTTTATACGTAATTACTTATATATAATTTATGATTAATACGGTAAAGAATTATACACCTGAAATTATTTAATTATTTAATTATTTTTTGTCTAATTTATTTATTTTATTTTCGAATATATATTCTAATAATGAGACTCGTCGTTCGACTGTAGAAGATCAGTCATTATCATTGGATAAACCATCTTTCGCGTAGACTTTGACGCAGTTCTACAATGATGAAATGGCTATTCTGGAAACGTAATCAAAAAAAGACAATTAAACTACATTTTATGCAAAGCGTGTTACGGTCCGTACAATTATCCGATTATTAAATTATAAACGCTACGAATTGTTCTTCTTAAATAGTGATTAGATAATGACATTAGTGGAGTGGATGTTGAACTTTAAATCTCGACTTCAACTGAGCCTAAACGTTGAATCTTGACTTTTGAATTTTACACATTGCTTTCCTGTTTAAATCTTCTAATTCCCTTTTTTTTTTTTTTGTCGGCTTGTCATTGGCCTTTGTTATATTCATATTTATCTCATATATAGCATAAATGAATGTAACCCTACCCAATAAATTGTTCATGATGCATTTTTATTTTATTATTTATTAGGTCATAGAACATTTCGTTTATAAAAAAAATATTATAAAATAATTTCTGATATTTAAGTGTCGCAAAACAGTCAACAATTTCGAATTTTTATAATAGTTGGAGTGTTGGACCGTTGATGTTTAGAAGGAGATTGGTCACGACGAAAATTATACATATTAGAATAGACTCTTCTAACTATAAGTGATTTTTCATTGTTTTGACGAAAATAAGATTAAGTAAAAATACATAACGAATATATCGGGACCTATTAAAAAGCATATTTCAGAGATGAAAGATTGCCATTTACCAATTAAAAAGACCTACTACCTAACACAGAACCTGCTCTGAACGTCGAAACATTCATAACTTTAGTGTCACACTCAACTAGAAATTTGAATTGACATGAGTAGTTCAAAGTTCATGCTTTCATGTATTTGTTATAACGAGAACTGTATAGTTTTGAGTTTTTACGATAGAGTTTTACGTGTCTACTTGTGAAACTAAAGGTATAACACGACATTACATATATAGAATCTGAATGATAATGTTCGGAATACTTGCGGAATAAGTGCAGTGTGATTCAAATAGTAATAAAAACGTCTATATATATATATATATATTGGATATACGTGTATATGTATATGGGTTACCGGAGCCATAGATGATTGAAAAAGAAATGTAGTAAATTATGGTAAGGAATTGATCATTAAACCTATCAGAACCTTAGTGATACGTTTGATAGATTGGTTTTTTTTATTTACTTAAAATACACATGTTTGTGTACAAAACAATTTAGAATTCAGAACTAATAGGGATTTATATAATAAATTTCGATTAAATCAATTTAACACTAGATTTTGATTTAAAGGTGAAAATAAACAGTATTTTGTAGGTGAAATTACAAAGAGAAAGCGACAACCTTGGACCCTTTAACTTGTACAAGTGTCTCCGCATTTTACCTATCAATTAATCTCGTATTATTTTGAATTTTATTATGATAATTTATTATGAATTTTTATTTATTAAATTCAAAGTTTTCTAGAAAGAAATTCTGTTTATTTTATTATAACTAAAAGCTCAAACGTCTAATTAATTGGCTTATCAAACACCTTAGACTTTAGGTGTATTGTAAAACTTTTCGGTTTTATCATAATCAAGTAATCGACAAAATTAATTAGAAATGCTACACAAAACTCTGATTAGTGCTTTAGTATTTTTAACTCCAATGACAAAAGGAAAAGCGAATGAATGAAGCTTTTTTAGGTCCAAAAATACACAGCTTTTTGGCTCCTTAATATCCAAGAAGTTGACCTGTTCTCCCACTTGAACATTTTTGATAAGAGAATATTATTTTGGTTTAAGTATGAACACTCCACGAAAACAATGTGATTTCCAACCACCATGCAGACAAAAATGGTGGTCTGGAAATTTTCAAGAAAATTTTAACGACATTTCGACTGACCATTTCTATTGTCGTTGGTAGTCGAAAATAGCTATAGTTTCTTGTAGTATAAAGGTTACTTAGTTGTACTGAAAAAAATAACACACACGACTATGATTAGTGGGTTCGACTAGCTCTCACATAGTGAATAATTCAGTTACAAATATTATAAACCGGTGACTATAGACTCTAAGAAACCATGGAGGCGTGGACCAAATACATAAAATGACATAGGGCTTGGGTCATCGTTCATCAAAGACAAAAAAAATAAATAAAAAAAAATGGGGAAAGATGAGCACGTGCCATGCACGACTTTGCTGACCCTAATGGTCAAAGACGGTGCAATTTGCCTCCACGTCTCTTCTTTACCTTTTATGTTTCTGAGTTCTGACATTAAAAAAAGCAATCATATAGTTAGTATATTTATGTGTTCCGAATTTCAAATAATGGTTAGACTATAATGTTTAGATCCAATCATATGTCTAAGAATATTAGCAATCTTTATCTGATATTAATTCATTGTTATTTTAGTTATAATCATTATCTGATAAATTCCATTGTTATTCTATCTCTCTATGTATATGTTTCTCTTCTTTAACGTTTTTTTGTTTTGTTTGTATATTTATTTCTATCAATATGCTATATATGATCAGATTCTTTCTCTACTATATCAGGATAATATTAATGTTTAAGACTTATCTTATTGAAGTAAATATAAGATAGTGAAGTTATTGCTTTGAAGGCCGTTGACTGTTCACAAAACAAGTGGTCTTCGTTGACTTTGAATCAACAACACAATAATGTAGCTCCAAAGTAAGGAATATATAACAAGAAAGGAATTATTTAGCTTTTTAATGGATTATGGATGTTATTTGTATTAAAAATAAACCAAAAAGGCAAAAAGGTTATATAAAAAGGGTTCTAGAGAGAAGCAAAATGAAGACTTTTTTTTTAATAAATATTCACTCGTTTGTGTTTATATGCACATTAATTTCTGATTCGTTATAATTCACCAAGAACGTTTTCTTTTGACGAGTGAAAGATGTACAATGTCTACATTGCTTTATACATTTGACCTCTATTTCATCTTTATTTTTAATATTCCTCAGTAGGACTTCTACGTAAACAACTTAAAGTCTAATCATATTGCATATACATAGACCTCAATTTCTGATATTGGCTAATCGATCGTTACTAAAGGACATGATGGCTATTTAAATTTGTTATATAAATACACCATATGGTGATGATCATGTATACTATGCCATATTTAAGAGGATGTACGTATGTCTTTCACCCGAGATTAATTCATCTGATCGTTTATAGCTATATTATGAAGTTACAAAATGAAAAAAAAAAACACACACAGGGTGGTAGATAGGATTAGAGAGAAAAATATAGTTAAATGTTTCCTTTATGGAAACCACATTTTGTTCGATAGCTCTCTAGCTAATCAATTTTAAGTTGAATTTTTCAAACCTATCTTTTTTCACATACATAAAGATATTTTAGTAATATTATACCCACTAAAGTCTTCAAAGATTATGACCTTTTTAAACTTTCCGATATCTCCCTCTTGAATTCTTTCAAATTATTTTCTATTTCACATTTTAGAGAGATTATAGTTTTAAAATACATACAATATTTGATATTTCTGTTGGAGCAAATATTTTAATTATTATAAGAACAATTGTTGCGGGTAGTATTTTGATCATACCTAGTAGGTTGATACATCATATGTTAAAATTTGCTCCAACAGAAATATGGATTTAAACATAAATCTATATATATATACACACAATTTATAGTGTAATTCACCGTCTATGTCCATTTTCTTCATTGTGTGTTTCTCAAATAATATCGGAGTTACGTCCAAATCTTTTTGTTTTGCTCTAAAATAAATAGAAATAATAACAAAAATCTAAAAACCGAGCATATATACATCTAAAATATCCAATATATGCTTCATGAAAACCCTTAATTAAAGGGGGAAACAAACAATATAATTTCGATCGTAGGGTCAAATAGTTGTTCCGAGAGATTTAACTCCATAAATCAAAATCCTGTTTGGGTAAAATAATCTTTTCCTGCCATGTATAAAATTTTTGCTAAAACATTGAATTACATAGAAGTAGACTATATTGGGAATTTCAAATTGAAAATACAAAGGATAGCCTTTCTTAATTTTTTAAGATCGGTATATAGCTGATCCAAATGCGAGTTTCGATTGGTTCAAATAAAGTGATACTAAAAAAAAAAAAAGGAATATTTATCTTAGGACCTGATATGTTAGAAATTCCACGTTGTAAAGTAAAAGACGTATAATTTTGTACATAAAGATTAATTAGTTACTCTATTTTTTTATTTTAACGTAATTAAGATTAGTTACTCTATATTTATAATCAATCGGATATATGGGATTAAATATCATTGATTTTACAGACCAAACATTAGTAAATGGAAATATATTTATTTTCAACAAATGCTATCGATCGCTCCAAAAATATATAATTAAGACCTTAATTGAATATTCAAAACTAATTAAAGACCATCGAAGTAAAGTAAAGTAAAGTTGAATGGACTTGTATTTATAAGACTTGATCACCCAAAGTCCACATATAACCTAACACCCAAGTTTGAAGAACCAATTCTCTTCCTCTTCTTCTCCTTTTCCTCCTCTTCTTCAATGGATGATCATGTTGACCACAAGAACACATCTTTAGAAGAAGTATCCTTCACGAGTTTAACCGATTGCTTACAAAGCTCAATAGTAATGGATTATAACTCACTCGAGAAGGTCTTCACATTCCCACCTTATAGTTCCCCTTTTCAACCGGTTTCACCGTCCAATATGGGCCATATAGTAAACAACCCTTACTTAAATCTCAATTCGAATTCTCCGGTGGTCTCATCTTCCTCCAATGAGGCCGAGCCTAAAGAGAACCCCAACGATAAGAGTGACCAACATGGTGTAGGTGAAAGCTCCAATGTGTGAGTTATTTTTCCGCCTTTTACATTTCTTTTAGATTTGCTGAACCAAAATTCAGACGATATAATATGCTTCTGGTGGATGAGTATGGTCAGGAAAAAACAAGGTAAAAACAAAAAAGAGAAGAAAGAGAGAGAAGCTAGGGTTGCATTTATGACCAAAAGCGAGATTGATCATCTTGAAGATGGTTATAGATGGAGAAAATATGGACAAAAGGCCGTCAAGAACAGCCCTTATCCAAGGTTCACTTCCTCACTACACTCTATTCAGACCCACACATTTTATTTACTTGTCCATGTATTTATAAGTTGGTTACAATTATATATCATAATATCTCTGTAAGAGTTTGTGTATGCGTTTTCAGGAGTTACTATAGGTGCACAACACAGAAGTGTAACGTGAAGAAACGTGTAGAGAGATCGTTTCAAGATCCGTCGATGGTAATTACAACCTACGAAGGAAAACACAACCATCCGATCCCATCGACGCTGAGAGGAACCGTGGCCGCTGAACATCTATTAGGTCACCGTGGTGGTGGAAGCGGTTTCCTCCATAGCTTCCCTCGTCACCATCAAGAGTTTCTCATGGTGAAACATCCTCCGGCCATTTATCAATCGGTGGGATCTATGTCGTACGAACATGGTCATGGGATCTCTAGTTACAATAGTAATAATCATCAACCAGTTGTTGACTATGGTCTTCTTCAGGACATTTTTCCTTCAGTGTTCTCCAAGCACGAATCTTGAGAGAGGGTAGTATAGATCGTGTCGTTATGGTTACATTATATAAGCATTATTAGATTCTTAGGTATTATATTTACTAATATCTATACATACATGCATGTGTATATATTTCACTGACAACCTACTACTAATTATTTGTAATCTTGATTCTTAGAAGAGTTAAATCTTTGTGAACGTCTTTGTGTTTTAATTTCGAATTTGGGTATTTTGTATGATTGGGTAGATATATATATATATATGATGTGGTTAATTATTACATAACGATTCTTTGCCTTAAGATAAAAGTCTCCACTTTTTTTTTTTTGTTGCAGAAATTGTTGACTATATTAAGGAAAACGACTCGCTCCAAATTCTAATTTCTTCAATCCAAAAATAATTTTCTATATACGATTAAAAAAACGAAGAATATGTGTCTATTTATATATACGAAAGAATTAAAAAAAAAAAAAAAAAAAAAACAGAAGAACTTAATCATGTACATGTCTATATATGCTTCTCCGATGAAATTATCAAAAAAACAACTAAACGCCTACACAGAGTTATAAATTTATTTATTTTTGGCTTTAAAAGAATAAACATAGAGGACAAACAAAGAAGATATCTTTGCTGTAAAACGCAATTCAACGGCCCATATCTGTAACGCATGCGTTGAATTTTTATACGACTCGGCCTACATGTTCAATTCCTCTTCAAATGCTAAATAACGAGAAAATAGGTAATAAACTACTCTATCATCTTTCTTAGAAAAACATTTAAAAAGTCCAAAACATTTTTTTTAATTTTAAGGTTACCATTTACTATGAAACTTTGTTCAGTTCCTCATCTACAACATATCCCTCTTCATTCCTCGTTTTGGTTATTTTCCTTTTCTTTTGTTAATTTTTATTCATGTTTCTTTTCATTCCTACTGTTATTATGCTGATGATCACCAATCTGATCCATAACATGCATAAATAGGTTTATTAACAATTTATGGCATTATTAAGTTTTATTGACCAAAATGCTCTTGAGTTAGCATAAACGTGCTACACAACTAGCCTATATTCATCACAGATTTGACTTACATATATCTTCACTTAAAAAAGAAAAATTGAAACAGAACACAAACAAATACTCGTAAGAGCAACTCCAATGTAGCACCAAATCACCAAATTTTGGTGTAAAACATCTCCAACCCAACTCTATATTTTACACCAAATTTTTTTTTTTGGTGTTTTGTGAATAGTGTCACACCAAATTTGGTGTGACACTATTCACAAAACACCAAAAAAAATATTATTATTTTATTGTTACTTTTATATTTAAAATATTTTAAATTGTTTTTTTTATCAATTAATTATTAGTAATATGATTAAATTGTTGTTTTCATATGATTATCACTTTATTTTTGATAATATAAAATTTAATTGTAATTAATACAAAATATTGATTTGAAAATATATATTAATATGCAAAATTATAAAAATACATAACATATTAAAGATGATTACTTAATTAAAACACTTAAAACATAAAATTACATAATTAAACACTTAAAACATAAAATTACATAACTTAACACTTAAAACATAAAATCACATAATTAAAACATAACACACATAATAAATTTTAATTTAAAAAGGAATATTATTTTATTTTAAATTTTAATTTAATAATATAATCTTTAAAAAAGAAATAAAATCTTTAATTTAATAATATAATAATAGAGAATATTATTTTTGGTGTGAGATTTGGTGTTGTGATTGGAGATGAAAAAAAAAGTAAAACACCAAAACACCAAATTTGGTGTGAATTCAACACCAAATTTAGTGTTTGGGTTGGAGATGCCCTAAGTGAGCACCGACAGGATTTATCAGTAGAGACTAGAGAGAGGGAACTAAGGACAAAACATTAGTAACGATAAGATTACCCAGTTCTGTTTTCCATATCAGGTATAAAGCTTTTCCGAGACACTCAAAACATTAAAATGGGCAAATTCGACAAACGATTTTACAGCAAAAATGTTTTAAAACTTGGCCTTTTCATTTTTCCATGGTGATTGAAAGAGCTAGCTACTCGTCTGTAGCAGCAGAAGAGTGGTGTGGGAAGCTTTCCCAGACGTTTTGCCATGTCATCTTCCCCTCTGCGACTGAACTCACGACGGAAGCTGCCTCCTTCAAGCTGACTCGGACTTGATCTTTGCTATCTCTTTCTCTGATTGTGACTGCTGTCTCTGAGTCAACTGTTATTGCAAATGGCACTCCAAGCTCATCAGTTCTCGCATATCTCTTCCCTATCGATGTACCTGTTCACACACACACATTGTCACTCGGTTTGCTTCATTTCAATATTTTAAAAAACTTTAATTCTCAATTTGTGTTTGCGTACCAGTGATGTCAATCTTATGTGAGATACCCACAGAAGCGAGTTCCTTGGAAATGATTTTGGCTGCTTCCTCAAATTGTTGGTTCTGAACAAGTGGGAAAACCGTGCACTTGATGGGAGCTACAAGAGGAGGGAAACGGAACAAGTTCAACTGTTCATCCCCTGCTTTGCTTGGCCTAGTGCTGAAACAATGTTCGTACAGACAGTATATGATCCGACCAATCCCAAACGATGGTTCAATCACCGATGGAGTGAAAACCCTCTGGTGCTCTTTCTTCTTCTCCTTTGAGATAGACACCATGTTCTTCTTGATGCACACGTTTTTCTTAAGGGTACACACGTAAAACTCCACTTCCCCTTTGGATTCCAGGGTTGCTTTCATCTTCAAAGCTTCTTCCTCATTCATCGCCTAACAAAACATTACAGGAAGCATGATATTTATTATAAACCAGCACCACGAAAATAGAAGCTATTCAGTAAAACAATAGAGTTCAACCTCCAAAGATTCAACCACATTCTTTTGATTTCCCTTGAATGCAAGACCCAGTTCTTTCTTCACAGGAGTTATCACAAGTTTCTGAAATAAAAGATAACCAAATTAAGGACAAGTTATAAAGACAGAGATGGATGGATTTGTTCACTAAAATACCTCTACTTCTTTAGGTTCTGCATATTTCTCTTCAGCCACTAGAGGAACACCACTTTTGTCCTGCCGTGCAACAGTTGATCCACAATCTACTTTAGTGATTTTAAATAGGACTACTTGTGGGTTTTGATCATTAATTATCTAGCTGTCAAACGAAATGATGAAAATAGAAGTAAAAGGTGAGGTTCTTACAGAGTGAGCACGTAAGTCGTATGCAGACCTATCTGCAATCCCAACACATTCAATCCACCCATATGAACTCTCAATTTCAGCATCCCAACAATCGGCTGCATAGTGGGCCATTTCATTTGCTAGATGCTGACGGAAGCGCAGCCGTTCCTTATCTATGCCAAGACGGGTAAGGAAAAGATACACTCTCCCAATGAAGTATCCTAGAGTTTCATTGTTCACAGTACCCTATACGAAAAGGTTTTCAGGTGCAGGCATCAATAAGATAAAAAAAATGGGTGTGTGCGAGTGCTTAGTAGAATTAAGTAGGCGAATATGATTACAAATACTAACCTTGGCAACAGCTTCACCAAGGCAAAGTTTTTTTGCAGATTGGCCAGACATTTGTTCCTCCCTTGGAAACATAAGGAACTCCAATTTAGCTACATCAGAGAACTTAGGATGTGACTTATTCTCAGGATCCACAAAGTGCTCAATTTCTGCCAGTGTGAATTCACGAACTCTAAGAAGCCCTTGACGAGGAGATATCTGCGAGTAATATGCTACATATTAAAACCCAGACATAATAAAGAAAAGAGCCTCTCAAAGAAGATTGAGATGAATACATCCCATATATCAAGCAAAGCAATATATTACCTCATTTCTAAAGGCTTGACCAATTTGAGCTGCGGCAAAAGGAAGTTTCCTTCCATTGTAATAGTACAAGTCCTTAAAGTTCACAAAAATGCCTTGAGCAGTTTCAGGACGCATGTAACTGATACACAAAAAAAAAAGTAATTTGATAACAAAACTCAGGAAAGAAAGTAGCTCAGAACGATTATAACATGACAAATACTCACCCAGGAATCAAACCAGATGGGCCAATGGATGTTTGAAACATCAAGTTAAACGGGTAAGGATCAGAAAGTGGGTTCTTTGTGTCCGGAGCAGTGATCCCATACTCCTTGATCTTGGCACCTAGCTGTTCGGTAGAAAAATCGTCCAAAACAGCAAGAACATCCTTCAATTCAGCAGCTTTCTCAGCAGAGATGGTAAGATCTTTCTCCAACTTCTCGTTGCAATAATCCTTGAGCAAGTGGTCCGCACGGTAACAAGTTCCAGTTTTCTCATCCTTAACCATAAGATCAGTAAACTTATCCACATGCCCAGATGCCTTGAGAACAACCTCTGGTGTCACACATGGACAATCAACTTCTAGCATGTTCTCCTCAAGAATGAAATGCTGAAAATAGAAGCAAATCAAATCCCGTAAAAGAACAAACCTAACACAATTTCTACTCTATGAATCATGTCAAATCTGACTCAAATTCTACGCAAATCAATCCTGTGCAAGAACAAACCTAACTCAACTTCAACTCTATGTCAAATTCTACTCAAATGAATCCCGTGTAAGAACAAACCTAACTCAATTTCTACTCTATGAATCCTGCTGAGTTAGAATACAGAGAAATGTGAATAGTGTTCCTTACTTGACGCCAAAAGCTCAGGACATTGGATTTGATAGCACATCCAGGAGGACCATAATCAAAAAGTCCAGCGACGCCACTGTAGATCTTAAAGGAAGGGATATAGAACAAACGCCGCTCGAGAGTGTTGACTACAGCTTTTCGAAAAGCCTCACGGTTAAGTGAACCGTTTCCGGAGCTACTGATAATAGATTGAAGCTCCTTCTCGACGGCGAATTTCTCAAGCTTCAATTTGTTGAGGAGCTCGATGGCGGAATCAATCTCTGGCTTCGCAGCGCGGGAAGCCTTGAGAGCTCGTACGGCGTTACCCTGAGCTTCGACGGAGGAGGATTTTTCGGAAAGCGATTGACGGAGAGATTGTTCGGTAGCGTCCATCGGAATCTGAATCGGAGAGACGGAGATGGGTTTGCGACGGATTGTGGTGGTTTGGAATTGACGGAAGTTGAAGATTTGTTGTTTGCGAGGAAAGACGAAGATAGAGAAGATGCGCATTCGACCAAGTAAGTGTTGGTTCCACTTACAGTAGCCTTTAGGGTTTAGGATAAGGGGGAACCTTTGGGCCCATACAGTGGGTTTGCTTGACTAAATTAAACTGAAATCCAATAAAGACATTAAATGTCACCAACTAATAACCATCTACATGTTTGACATTTTAATTTTCACCAACAAAATGCTAAAATAAAGTTCTATATAATTTTTTTTTCAACCACATTGTATTATACGAACGACTTAATCAAATTATGACGATGGAATATATATCGCAGTTGAACACAAACAGCTAGTTTGTCCGCTTTTGCGTTAACTTGACTAGAAATTATCGGAAAAGAAGAAATGATTTATTTGCCTCTCTCTATTTCTTCGAGATATGATGTGAATGTTGCCACTCTGTTAAGGATTACACCATCTTTACCATGTCTGAACAATGCGTTTGTAAAGTTATCTCTGCTTGCTTCTAGTCTCGAAACATGTATTATATTGCTTCTATGTGAAGAAACATAAGTTCATCCAAATAAAGTTCTATATAAATATTCTCAACTTTTTAATAAAACTAGAAAATTCGGTCTCAATCTTATATATTAAAAGAAAAGAACAAAATGCACATATTCATTCTCAGAAGAGTCCATTACAAATCTACCCATAATAAATATGCATATCTATATTTTTTGTTGTTTAGATTTAAAAAATATATTTTATGCAAATAAAATTAAATTTACTATAAAGTAATATATTTAAAAAATAGAATATATTAAGAGAATAGAAAATTATATTCAATTTTTAAAATTCAAAAAATGAAATTAATTTAACAAAAACTTTTTTTTGAAAAGTTAAATCACTACTAAAAAAGAAAATTATAAAAAATCTATTTAAATAGTTTTAACTAAACATTTTTCTATTTAATTTTAAGAAAAAATATATAAAATATTGAAGTAATATTTAAGTTACTATAAAGAGATATTTGTTTAAAAATAAATATATTAAGAGATAAAAATCATTAGAAAAAAATGAACAATAGAAAATATTCGAGTAAAATTTAAGTACTATAAATAAATAATTTTTTAAAATTTAAATAATGAAAAGTAGGAATAGTATTTAAAATATTTTAAAAATTTGAAAAAGTTAAATTACTCTAAAAAAATAAAAATCAAAAATTGAAACTACTAATAAAAATTAGAAAATAACAAAAAAAATATTTAACTAGTTTTCTTATAATTTTGTGGAGATAAATTTTGTTTATTTTTGTTACTTAAATTTTATTTTAAAATTTATATGATACGGAGTTATATGTGTATTTACTCTAAAAATTATTTTATAAATTGTCTATTTTCTATACAAAAAATGTTACGATATATATGAAAGACTTTAAAAATTTTGATTTAATCAAAATCCAAATTAAGTTAATATTCAGCTCTATGTAAATTTTATTAAACAATACAACTTTGAGAAACAAAAATGTTATATTCCGCTACTATTTTTTTTCCACTATGTTGTTAATGAATCCATCTATTTAAATATTTTTTTTTTATTTTAAAAATATTAAAAATGAAGAAAAATTATTATAATTTTTTTAAAAACAAATTCGAATATATCAACAGAAAAAAATTATTCTTTAAAATTTTTAAAATTTTTAAAAAATATCTGAAAAAATTGAATTACTCTTTAAAAATTATAACTGTTTTTAAAATTATAAAAAATTATAAAAAGTTGAATTACTTTTTTAAATTCTTTTAAAGATCGAGTAAAGTTTAAATTACTATAAAAGAATATTGTTAAAAACTTTTGAATATATTAAAAGAAAAAGAATTAATAAAAAAAATTATAATTAATATAATTTTTTCTCAAAAAAATTAAATTACTCTAACACATAATAATTTTTTCTTAAATTTCTATTTTCTATGCAAAAAATGATATAATATATATGAAAGATTCTTTGATAATTTTGAATTAATTCTAATCTAAAATTAAGTTATTATTCAACTTTATATAAAGTTTATTAAACAATACAAGTTGTAAAAACATCTTTTTCTTACTAAATTCTTCAAATATTTTACCTAAATTACATTTTAAAGTTATTAGAAACGATTCATCAAAAGATACACGTTATTGGTGTATCTAAACTGACTTTTTTTTGTTCTCCAGTAGATCATACGAGTCAAAATTCTCATAAAATTTAAAATATCAAATTTTTTTGTAAAGTTTCACCTCATTGTTGTAGATGAAAATATATATTCTTACTTATATTTTTTCCTGTAAGATAAAATTTGAAGTTTAGATTTTAATTCTTATAATTGTGCAATTATTGATATGTTTTCGTTTTTACTTCTATTTCAGGATCAAAAGATTGATTCTCTAATAGATGACGCAATTGATTGGTCGTTACTCTGAAAAAGTTATTGAATGCACTTGGATAATCTTAGCGAACTTTACTGTGTGGTTCTGTACCACTCTATTCTTAATAAATGTATTCAATTTAAAAAATTGTTATTTAGGTTTCCAAAAAATACATTCATATAAAGTTAAATTACTATAAAAAATCAAAAAAAACAATTTAATATCCTGAAATTTTTTTTTTGTTCAGATAAAATTTGTTATATTATAGATATATGGATTTTAAAAATATTTTGACTTTATTGTAAGATGATATAGGAAATTTAAAGAAACTGTAAATTTATTTCTAACAAAAACAAAATACGAATAAATATAATATTATGATATAATGTTTTTAAAAAATCGTATGATGTCTTACTAAGACTTATATATGTATATAATATATATATATATATTTGATATAATGAACAAATTAATATATATTGAATAATTTATAAAATATTAATTATTGTGTGGAGATAATCGTAAGGTATAATTGTCGTTATATTCCATTTATAATAGATTTAAAAATGTTAAGATAATAATATGTAAAAAGTATTCAATAAGAATTATACCATATATAAACGATTTTGAACATCATTTGTTACAGTAAAACTAAACACTACACGCAAGAATTTGAATCAATAAACATTGTTAAGATTTTTTAATTTTTTATTAATTACAGATGAATAATCAGTAATAAAACAAATTAAAAAACGTGAGATATTACATTTACTACCATCATAAACAAAATAGCATCATCACTTACTATTTTTTTCTCTGCACCTGGTGCGTGCGGGGTATCTCCTTAATCTTATATATTAAAAGAAAAGTACAAAATGCTCACATTCATCCTTATAATGGTTGATTACCAGTCTACCTTTAATGAATCTACATATTTAAATGTATTGCCATTAAGATTTTAAAAATATATTTAATAAAATAAAAATATTTTACTATAAAGAAATATATTTAAAAAATTCGAATTTATTAAGGAAAAATAAATTAAAAAATTCGAAAATTTTAACTTAATATTAAAAATTGTTTTTTTGAAAAATTTATTAGTGATTTAAATTTTTCAAAAAAACAATTTTTAATATTAAGTTAAAAAATTTCGAATTTTTTAATTTTTTTTCCTTAATAAATTCGAATTTTTGGATAATCTCAAATTTCCCAAATTTTAAATTTGGATAATCTCAAATTTTGGATAATCTCAAATTTCACCGCTCCACCCCTTCTGTTCCTAAAGCCATTCCAGAAGTTCTTGTCCTAAAGCCATTCCAGAAGTTCTTGTCCAGCAAATTTTTCATCATATATTTTTAATATTAGTGAACTCATTGAGATGGCACTAGCAGACTATGAGCTGGACAAGAACTTCTGGAATGGCTTTAGGAACAGAAGGGGTGGAGCGGTGATCGTGGTGCTTAAATTATGGAGGATAAATCAGTTCGCGCGTAAGTGTGTTATTGCTACAGTTTAACATATCGTAATTGATCTAGACAATACAAATCTAATTCCCACAGGTGGTGATGATGACACTTGGCTGGAAACTGAAGAAGGCTTATCGGACATTTTGTTCGACCCAGCGATGGAAGAGGTTGAAGATTTGAGAGACGACTTCTTGATGTTTGATATGATAGCAAGATACAGGGCAATTGTCCCTAGATAGGCTCAGTTTATCTATCTAAATCTCTGTTTAAGAACATAAGTTTATTTATAATATATTACACTTTGTTTTGGATTTATTTGAATTTCATACGATAACAAAATCTTACAGACTTCACATGCGAAGTCTGCCGTGAGACTTCACCCGAAACTCGAGAAGTCTGTAAGCCCTAAACTCTAAATTTCGAACGTTTAATTCACTCTTTGTTAACAAATACTAACATTTGACATCAAAATAGTATAATATGTTCAAAATCTAACAACTATACGAAGGATCGCCATTTTATATCAAAAACATATCAATCTAAGTCTAACCCTAAAGATATATGCATGGATTCTTACACATTGGCAACCTCTAACCTATATGCCTCACATGGTTTACATCAAATGGCTCAGTTTTATGAATTTTTTTTTTAAACCTATTCGATCTGATTTAAAATAATTTATCTTTCAAAAATTTTGATTGAAATAATTTTTTATCATTTTTTTAATTAAAATTCCACATTTAATTACGTTTCCAGACTTCATGGTCGAAGTCTGAACCGTAATTAAACCGTAGATTTAAATTATGAAAATAATAAAAAATAATCTCAATGCAATTTCTTCTTAAGAAAATAAGATTATCCCAAATATGAACTTTATAAATTAAAATTTCAGAAACTTTCATAAAATTAAGGTTGATTATGTTCTATGCAAATGATTATACCACTTCCTATAGAGGAAGTCTGTGCTGGAAATCTACTGGAGAAGTCTCTAACTAGGTGTTCTGTATTAATACGAAGTCTCTTAGTGAAGTCTACTCGTGAAGTCTACTTTTGGAAGTCTCTAGGTGTTCTCGCTGTTCTGAGACCAGTTCTTTTTGTATTTTTGCGGTTTTCGAACTTTGTATTTGATTTACAAATCAAGATTCCAATAATAATTAACATAATAAGAGAAATTAAAGATAATTAACTAATAAGAAATCAAAGGTTCCGATAGATAATTAACATAATAAGAGAAATTTAATATAATTAACATACAGAGGAAGTCTGTGCTGGAAGTCTACTGGAGAAGTCTCTAACTGGGTGTTCTGTATGAATACGAAGTCTCTTGGTATATACTACTCGTGAAGTCTACTTTTAGAAGTCAAAGGTTCCGATAGATAATTAACATAATAAGAGAAATTAAAGATAATCAACATAATAAGAAATCAAAGGTTCCGATATGTTTTGTTGTCTAATATGAAGAAGAAGAGCCCGATGAAGATGAAAAAGAAGAATCAGATGAAACTCACACTTACTAACCCAGACCCTGACATGTCAATGCAAAATTTTGTCGACCTGGTGAAGTACTCCTTCACCAGGTCGACAAAATTTTGCATTGGCATCTCTGGGTCTGGATTAGTAAGTGTGAGTTTCATCTGATTCTTCTTCTTCATCTTCATCGGGATCTTCATCTTCATCATTCGCTCTTTTCGACCAAATCCGCGTACTCTCTTCTTGTCTTCGAAAACAATCTCACCATCTCTACTTTCCAGGATCTCTCCTCTAGAATTAGTTATTCTTTTCTTGAACAACCGCGATAATGGTACGTACAAGTCATCATTAGTATCACCATCTTCTTCTTCATCCTCACTCTTCACATTAACAACGCCCCATTATCCGGTCTCACATTTCTTCTCTTTCATCTGATTCTTCTTCTTCATCTTCATCGGGATCTTAATCTTCATCTGGATCTTCATCTTCATCTTCATTGTCATCTAGAAGCAATGCTCTCTTCACCGACCGCCTGCTACTCATCTGATATGCGAAGACGGAAACAGAATAGATTTGAAGATATGAATAGACGGTTGCGATTCCCAGATCTGCGAATCAAATAAAAGATGGGATTAGAGTTTTCCAGCGAGAGAGGAGAAAGAGGAGAAAGAATATCGATAACTTACGGCGAAAGAGGAGAAAGAGTGTCGGCGTTTAGAGATTTCCGGCGACGTTTGGTGATTCGAAGTCGAAGAAGAAAAAGAGCGATGGAAATTTTTTAATTTTTTTACCCAGATTAACTATTGCAATTTCAGTTTTATCTTGTTTAGTAAATGTAAATTTTCCCCCCAAATTTTTCCCGAAACATTTCAAAATTTTGGATTCATTTGGAATTTCATCAGACTTCTACAAAGAAGTCTACGATAACAAAATCTTACAGACTTCACATGCGAAGTCTGCCGTGAGACTTCACCCGAAACTCGAGAAGTCTGTAAGCCCTAAACTCTAAATTTCGAACGTTTAATTCACTCTTTGTTAACAAATACTAACATTTGACATCAAAATAGTATAATATGTTCAAAATCTAACAACTATACGAAGGATCGCCATTTTATATCAAAAACATATCAATCTAAGTCTAACCCTAAAGATATATGCATGGATTCTTACCCATTGGTAACCTCTAACCTATATGCCTCACATGGTTTACATCAAATGGCTCAGTTTTATGAATTTTTTTATTTAAACCTATTCGATTTGATTTAAAATAATTTATCTTTCAAAAATTTTGATCGAAATATTTTTTTTTCATTTTTTAATTAAAATTTCACATTTAATTACGGTTCAGACTTCATGGTCGAAGTCTGCGACTGTTTATGGTATTTTAGAACATAATCAACCTTACATGCTTAAAATTTATAAAAGTTTCGGAAATTTTAATTTATAAAGTTCATATTTTAGATAATCTTATTTTCTTTAGAAGAAATTTCATTGAAAATATTTTTTATTATTTTCCTAATTTAAATCTAAGGTTTAATTACGGTTCAGACTTCATGGATGTCATGAACGAAGTCTACTGTGAGACTTCGTTCAAGAAGTCGACGAAGTCTACTGTGAGACTTCGTTCAAGAACTCTACGAAGTCTACTGTGAGACTTCGTTCAAGAAGTCTACTTCGCGCGGAGGTTAGAACTGTAATTGCGGTTTCTGTTTTTTTGTTTGCAAATAAGGGGGTTAATGTAATTTCCATACCCCAAAGGTCTAGTTTTGCATTTGTTTCAATTTGGGGTCTAGTTTTGCATTCAAACTCAATTTGGGGTATAGTTTTAGCAATTCCGCCTTAAAAAATAGAAAATATTCGATTAAAAGTTCAATTATTTTGAATAAATAATTTTAAAAGATATGAGTAGATTAAGAGAAGAAATACTATTTAAAAAAATTGAAAATTTTTTACTAAGAAAAATTAGAAAATCAAAAAAAAGATATTTAGATAGTTTTTTATAATTTTGTGGAGATAAAGTTTGCTTATTTTTGTTACTTTAAATTTTATTTAAAACTTATATGATAGGGAGGTTATATGTATTTTAAACTTTTAAAAATATTTTTTAAATGACTATTTTCTATAAAAAATATTACGATACATATCAAAGTTTCTTTTAAAATTTTGAATTAATCCATATCCAAATTAAATTAATATTCAGCACTTTATAAATTATATAAAACAATACAAGTTTTTAGAAATAAAAAATGTTATATTCCGCTACTATTTTTTTCTCACTATGTCATATTTAAATATTTTGTCATATTATTTTTAAAAAAATATTAAAAAGGAATAAAAGTCAAATAATTTTAAAAATTATTATTTTAAATTCAAATATATTAAAAAATATTACTCTTTAATATATTTAATTTTTAAAAATTAATTCAAAAAATTAAATACTCTTTAAAATTTTAAAATTTTCTTTAAAATTTTAAAAAATCTGAAAAAGTTGAATTACTCAAAATGTTCTTAAAGATCGAGTAAAGATTAAATTAATTTTTGAAAGAATACTTTTTGAATTTTAAAGTTTAAAGTTTAAATTTTCTAAAAGAATATTTTTTTAGAATTTGAATATATTAAGAGAAAATAATTAATATAAAAAATATACATATATTTAAATTACTCTAATTCTTTTGTTCACGAGTGGACCATACGAGTCAAAATTCTCAGGGAAATTACAAAATATCAAATAGGTTTGAAAAGTTTTTTCACCTTATCGTTTGTAAATGAAAAGGTCTATTACTACTTATATTTCTTTCTGTAAGATAAAATATGGGATTTAGATTTTAATTCTTAAAATTATGAAATTATTGATTTGTTTTCGTTTTTTTTTTCTGATCAAAAGATTGATGCTTTATAAATGAGATATTCCTTGGTCGTTACTCTGAAAGAGTTATTGAAGGCAGTTAGATTAGCTTATCAAACTTTAATGTGGTTCATTACCACTCTATTTTTAATAAATTTATTTTAAAAAATTACAATTTAAGTTTCAAAAATAAACTAATAAAAAAAATATTCGTATAAAAGTTAAATTATTATAAAAAATCAAGAAATTTTGTTAATATCCTTAAATTTTATTTTCTTTGGTTTGGAAAAAGTTTATTATATCATAGATATATTGCTTTTAAAATTTTTTGACTTTATTTTAAAATAACTATATAAGGATTAGAAAATTTTAACAAACTGAAAATTATATTTATATACCAAAAACAAAATACAAAAATATAATATTGTGTTATAATGTTTTTAAAAAATTGTTTAATTCTTTATCAAGATTTATATATGAATCAAATATATATATATATATATATATTTGATATAATGAACAAATTAAGATATATAGAAAAATTTATGAAATATTAACTATATATTATGTAGAGATAATTGTAATGTATAGTTGTCGTTATCTTCTATTTATAATAGATTTAAAATGTCAAAATAATAACATATAAAAAATATTTAGATGAATTATACCATTTATAAAATATGAATAGTAAATTGCTACCATCATTTGTTATACTAAATTGCTAAGATTTGGTTTTTTTAACAATAACTGATGAATAGTAAAAAATAAAACAAATATAAAAATATGAGATATCACGTTTACTATCATCAGAAACAAAAATGTCATCATCTCTTACTATTTTTTTCCGCTCATGGTGCGGAGTATCTCCCTAGTAATATATTTATTAGAAAAGTATACAAAAAATAAATATTAAAAACCAACTTTTTGGTATCTGAATAAAATTTAATCTACCATATGTCACACTGTAGTTGAATCTGGTTTCGGAGGCCATCGCCAAACCAACAACCGTACGAGTGAATTTGACGAAAACGACGTCGCGTCCGCCATTTTCTTCTTCCTTGAAGCAATAGCTTCTTCACTTCAGATCTCTTCTCCTTCTTCTTCTTCTTCTTCTTCTTCTTCTTCTCCGTTGCCACTGTCCCAATTAACTCTATCTCTCTCTCTGCATGCCCTGCTGCTGTATTCCTAGGGCTTCGGATCTTGTACTTGAGGGTGTTTTCTAAAGGTCGAATCTCCACTGCTGATCCGCTGGGAGCACAAATCGGTTTCTCAACCATTCTGTATTGGAGTGTCTGGTTTTTTTTGAAGCTCTGGATACTCTTCTCATATGGATCCAGTAGAAATGGTGGTTTCACAGCCAATTACGCCTGGTCAGGTACTGTGTCGTTTGACTTTGGTGATTCAAGTTCGATTCACATCTTAATTTACATTTTGAGATTTTGATTAAATTGTCCTGTAGCTTAATGTGATTTAGGACTCTCTATCTCCTCCTTTAGATGAATGTGGTTGATTCATTCTTCAGTTTATCCATATGTAGCATGCTCGCTGGATTTAGATCAAAGTTGGCTGTTTAAAGTAGACTGAGAGATTAGATTATCCCACCTGATTATCTGCTGGAACAATGACCTTTAGTAATTTATTTGCAAAGATTGTATTGTCTCAACATTGAGTCAAGTGTCTTCAATTACCAATATGCTTCTACCTCAGCCATTCTGTATTTCTTTCAGCTTGAAGCAACTTACGGTTTCTTTTAGTTTAGAAGATTTGGATTGAATCTCGCAGTTGAATTTGTTGCGGAGATTTACATTTGTATTGGTCTGAAATAACAGAACTTTCGTTGTTTGTTTTGGATTACTAATGTTTTTTTCAGTCATCCTTTGTTTTTCCTTGCCATTGCAGGTTTCGTTTCTGCTTGGAGTCATCCCTCTTATGATAGCATGGCTGTACTCGGAATTTTTAGAGTATAGGAGGTCTTCATTTTACGCTAAAGTGTATGTTGTCTGGAATATAATATAATTGGGCCTTATTTACTGATATCTTGCTTATGTGTTTTAACTGCTGTTTTGTGATTTCACTTTATCCACATTTGCAGTCATTCAGAGAAGAATTTGGTTGAACTGGAAATGGTGACGAACAAAGAGGATGAAGGAACAGTTTTGATGGAAGGAGGTCTTCCAAGATCTGTCTCTTCAAAGTTTTATAGCTCATCAATCAAGACAAACTTGACTAGGTTTGTTATAGCTATTTTTTTCTTTAAGGTGGAGTCTTCTCTAGTCATTATACTTTCTTAACCATTGGCATTGTGTTTACTTGTAGGTTCCTGACTTTGGAAGGCTCTTTCTTGCTTGAAAATCGAGCAACCTTGAGAGCAATGTAGGTTCTTTAGTTTTCAGTGATATTGGAATCTTACTGATTAGGCTCCCTAATGATCATTTTACTTCTATTGTAGGGCTGAGTTTGGAGCAATTCTTTTGTATTTTTATATTTGTGATCGAACTAGCTTGCTCGGGCAGTCCCAAAAGGTGCCTCCATCAAACTTCTTTGATGAATGTCCTTTTCGGTTTCAGTGGGTTGTTAAATTTCGAAAAAAAGTATTGAGCTATACTTGTGTAAGATAGTTTAGAGCCAAAGTTCTTTCTGTTGTAAGATGTTAATATCAATGTTAGCAAAAATGCAATTGACCATCCGCCTTTTTGATGTGGACTCCTTTGGCAGAATTACAACCGAGACCTTTTCCTCTTTCTCTACTGTCTTCTCATCATAGTGTCAGCTATGACGTCCTTGAAGAAACACACTGACAAGTCACCAATAACAGGAAAATCAATTCTGTATCTCAATCGTCACCAGACTGAAGAATGGAAGGGGTGGATGCAGGTACTGTGTTCGAACTTTGCTCAGTAGTTTTCAGTTCCCTATTATTTTCCCCCTTTCTTCCTTGCATTTCACCTGAGCTTCATGATAGTATCTTTATCTGCTCTTGTTACTCCATATCATAATAGTGTGTCTTTTCTTTTGCATTCACCAAGATGTTCTAACTGATTTCCATGCCTTTGGGCCTTTGCAGGTTCTATTTCTGATGTATCATTATTTTGCTGCGGCTGAGATTTACAATGCAATCAGGGTCTTCATCGCTGCCTATGTGTGGATGACTGGTTTTGGGAACTTCTCTTATTACTATATCCGAAAGGATTTCTCCCTTGCACGATTCACTCAGGTTAACTATTTTAGATCACCATAATTGTTCAGTTTACCATGTGATATGCTTTTAGAAAGCATATATGTCTTTTAAAGCTCAAGATTTTTATGAAAGCTTTTACTTTATCCAGATGATGTGGCGGCTTAACTTTTTTGTGGCGTTTTGTTGCATTATTCTCAACAATGACTATATGCTGTACTACATCTGTCCAATGCACACTCTATTCACTCTGATGGTCTATGGAGCCCTTGGTATTTACAGTCAGTATAACGAAATAGCATCAGTGATGGCTCTGAAGATTGCTTCATGCTTTCTCGTGGTTATCCTTATGTGGGAAATTCCTGGGGTTTTTGAGATCTTCTGGAGTCCTCTGGCATTCTTACTGGGTGAGTAACAAATTTCTCTCACTTTTCCATACCGCTTTAGTCATGTGGTTGATCTCTAGTTCTGTCTTGTGCTAAAATATTTTGGATGGCATGCTTGAATGTAAATTGGTAATAGGCACCTGAGCTTTCGTATATTAACTAACGTTGATACTCTGTCCTTAAAACAAATACAGGGTACACAGATCCAGCTAAACCAGACCTTCCACATCTACACGAATGGCATTTCAGATCCGGGCTTGATCGCTACATATGGATCATTGGCATGATATATGCATATTTTCATCCCACTGTAATTCTAGGACCATGGTTTCATTATTCCATATCTCCTCTCGAGAGAAGCAACTGAATCTATTTCTGATCTCAGGTAGAGAGATGGATGGAGAAATTGGAGGAGTGTGATGCTAAGAGAAGGATGTCAATCAAGACAAGCATAATAGGAATTTCTTCAATCGTGAGTTGTTGGCTTCTTTTTTGGGCTTCTTGTTCATATAGAGTCTTCTCAACGATTATTCTGATATTCTTGTCATGGTTTCTATTCAGGCTGGTTACCTTTGGTATGAATACATCTACAAGCTAGACAAGGTTACATACAACAAATATCATCCCTACACATCTTGGATTCCAATAACGTCAGTACCAACAACTTCGTCTTTTCTTCATTTTCATGGTTCATGCTAAAACATGAGATAATATCCTTTCTGGATTTATGACCTTTGGCTTTAAATCTGCAACAGTGTCTACATCTGTCTGCGAAATTCCACACAACAGCTACGGAGTTTTTCCCTAACACTCTTTGCGTAAGATTCTCAATTTTTTATTCCTTTTTGTTATCTTGTTCGCTGTGAATGCAGCTTATTAGTTATGATTTCTCTAGGTGGCTTGGCAAGATAACTCTTGAGACCTACATTTCACAGTTTCACATCTGGTTAAGGTTAGTGCCATGTAGAAATCCAAGTATACACGAGAAGCCTTGGGTTTTACAAATGTAATTTTCACTAAACTTTACAATGTGGTGCAGATCGAGTGTGCCAAATGGGCAGCCAAAATTGTTATTATCAATCATCCCAGAATACCCAATGCTCAACTTCATGCTCACCACAGCCATCTACGTTTTGGTAAATTAAGCTTCGGTTAAACCGTTCTATGCGTTTACTGTTTATAGCTTCTTACACCTTTTTTTTGGTCTTCAGGTATCGCTTCGACTTTTTGAGCTTACCAATACATTAAAATCAGTCTTCATACCCACAAAAGACGATAAACGGCTACTCCACAATGTCATTGCTATGGCTGCGATATCATTTTGTTTATATTTTATTGGTCTTATTCTTCTCCTGATCCCACGTTAACTTTGTACAGGCTCGTGCCTAAGTGAAGCAAGAACAAATTTTTGCCTGTGTTCATTTAGAATTTTGTTTTTTTGAAGGGTATATATAAAAAAATTTGTATTTTATATCTACAAGTCTACAACTATAATCCATAAGTCCAATTCCATAATCCCGGTATTTAGTATTGAAAGGTGAATTTTTGGCATAACATACGTTACCAGATCTTTTCAAATTATTAGCTAATTGAAAACTAAAATTAGATTACACATTGAAATAAAAAAGAGGAAATTTGTAAGCATATACTTAAATTTTCTGTATTACTAGGTCAATTTCTTGTTGTTTACAGAAATTTACATCGATTAAATTAACTTGATGAAGTAATCCTTTAGGTGTTTTTAATAATTTTAATGTATTTCTCCAATTTTCGAGTAAACAATACATCCCAATTTATTTATTTCAATTACATTGTTTAATGTTTATCTATAGTTAGTTAATTACAGTTAAATACATTATTTTGGTATGTATTTGGTTACAATATTTATAATATTAAATATTATATATTTATCTAGGTTTGTCGGGTCATGGGTTTGATTAATATGTTGTTTATTCATTAATATATTTATTTATTGTAAATATGATCATGAAAATATATAAACAATATATAAATAAGCATCATCTATATATACATAATTTTGAGATATAATTACATTTTTCTTTAGTTTTGTGTTCATGTGTTTGATTTTTGATAAATCTAAATTACAAAATAGTAAATGCAGATTTGTGAGTTTAATCAATCGTCATTATTTGGTTTGATTAGAGACGTAGTAAAATAGATGGAGTTAAAGTTTGTCTCTTCAGATTTTGCAATTGGTTGAATTGAATTTTAATAATATTTTATTCAAAACAAAAAGTTTTTTAATAAATGCATATTTAGTTAAAATATATAATTTTATGGGGCAGAGGAATTAGAAAATAGAAAAGTTTGTGTTGGAAAAAATAAGAAAGTAATATGTATATGGAAGAATAATGGGGCAATATTATTCATACCATATCTATTTTGTTTTTTGTCGGACCGTTGATCTCTTTTACAGTTGTCATTTAATACATTAACGTTATTTTTCCCAAATATAATTGTTATTTTGCTGAAACGTAGATAATCTAATCAAATCAAATCAATAGTCAATACCAGCTAGCAGGAAATGTTAAAAAGGACAAAGAAAAAATAAATAAACCGGAATAATCCAAATTCCGAGAAACCCTAAAACCCTCTCTCTCTCGTCTCGTCTCTCACTCTCTTCTGCAGTCTCCCCAGTTACAGAGCCGACACAGACGAAATCAAAAATGAGTAACCATTGCTTAGAACTCTCTTCCAATTGTTCCTCCATTTTCTCTTCTTCCAAATCTCATCCTCGTTTCTCTCCTTCCAAGCTCTCCAATTCCACCTTCTTCTCTCGCTCTGCCTTCAATTACAGAGCAAAATCGAAGCTTGGCTCTTCTTCTCTCTCCACTTTTCTCCCATGTCTCAATCGAAATGGCTCCGTTACACGTGTTCTCAAACCCGTCTCAGAGCTCGCCGACACCACTACCAAAGCCTTTTCTCCGGAGATTGTCGGGAAAAGAACCGATCTGAAGAAGATTATGATTCTCGGCGCTGGTCCGATTGTGATTGGACAAGCTTGTGAGTTTGATTACTCTGGAACTCAAGCTTGTAAAGCCCTAAGGGAAGAGGGTTATGAAGTGATTCTGATCAATTCGAATCCGGCTACTATTATGACTGACCCAGAAACAGCTAATCGGACTTATATTGCTCCCATGACTCCTGAGCTCGTTGAGCAGGTTATTGAGAAAGAGAGGCCTGACGCTTTGTTACCAACCATGGGTGGTCAAACCGCTTTGAACCTTGCTGTTGCGCTTTCTGAGAGCGGTGCTCTGGAGAGATACGGTGTTGAATTGATTGGGGCTAAGCTTGGTGCGATTAAGAAAGCTGAAGATCGTGATTTGTTTAAGCAGGCGATGAAGAACATTGGGCTAAAGACTCCACCTTCAGGGATTGGGAACACTCTTGATGAGTGTTTTGACATTGCTGAGAGAATTGGTGAGTTCCCTTTGATTATTCGTCCTGCGTTTACTCTAGGTGGTACTGGTGGTGGAATTGCGTATAACAAAGAGGAGTTTGAGTCCATATGTAAAGCGGGTTTGGCTGCGAGTGTGACAAGTCAGGTTCTTGTTGAGAAATCGTTGTTGGGTTGGAAAGAATATGAGCTTGAGGTGATGAGAGATTTAGCTGACAATGTTGTCATTATTTGTTCCATCGAGAATATCGATCCTATGGGTGTACATACGGGTGATTCCATTACTGTGGCACCTGCACAGACTCTAACGGATAGAGAATACCAGCGGCTTAGGGATTATTCAATTGCGATTATACGAGAGATTGGTGTTGAGTGTGGTGGATCTAATGTGCAGTTTGCAGTAAACCCGGTGGATGGTGAAGTTATGATCATAGAGATGAACCCTAGGGTCTCGAGATCTTCTGCTCTTGCTTCCAAGGCTACAGGGTTTCCCATTGCTAAAATGGCAGCCAAGTTGTCCGTTGGGTATACCTTGGATCAGATACCTAATGATATCACTAGGAAAACACCAGCTAGCTTCGAGCCCTCCATCGATTATGTGGTGACTAAGGTTTGTCATTTTTTCGTGTCATACGTTTGGCTTTTTGTTGTGTTGCGAAATGAGATGCTCTTGAATCTAAGATATCCACTTGAGGATAAACAAACTCAATGCATATTTTACTTAATTATATATATTTCTTTATCATGCAGATTCCTAGATTCGCATTTGAAAAGTTTCCAGGATCTCAGCCCTTGTTAACGACCCAGATGAAATCTGTGGGAGAATCTATGGCTCTCGGCCGCACATTCCAAGAATCTTTCCAGAAAGCTTTGAGGTCTCTTGAGTGTGGATTCTCAGGTTGGGGTTGTGCAAAAATTAAAGAGCTAGACTGGGACTGGGATCAGCTAAAATACAGCCTTAGAGTCCCAAATCCGGACAGGATCCATGCGATATATGCTGCCATGAAAAAGGGTATGAAAATTGATGAAATCTACGAGTTGAGCATGGTAGACAAGTGGTTCCTAACCCAGCTTAAAGAGCTGGTGGACGTGGAACAGTACCTTATGTGCGGGTCCTTGTCAGAGATTACAAAAGAAGACCTTTACGAAGTCAAAAAGCGGGGATTTAGTGACAAGCAAATCGCTTTTGCTACAAAGACAACCGAAGAAGAAGTCCGTACCAAGCGGATTTCTCTAGGAGTTGTTCCATCTTACAAGAGAGTGGATACATGTGCAGCGGAGTTTGAAGCGCATACACCATACATGTACTCTTCATATGATTTTGAATGTGAATCAGCTCCAAACACCAAGAAGAAGGTGTTGATTTTGGGTGGAGGGCCAAACCGTATTGGTCAAGGGATTGAGTTTGATTACTGTTGTTGCCACACATCTTTCGCCTTACAGGTCTGTCCCTAAGCGTCTCTCCCAGAAGCCAGTAAACATTGTCTTAAACTTTGTTTCTCTAAACTTATGGACTATTTAAATTTATTTTCAGGATGCTGGATATGAGACCATAATGTTGAACTCAAATCCTGAAACAGTATCCACCGATTATGATACAAGCGATAGGCTCTACTTTGAACCTCTCACAATTGAGGATGTTCTCAATGTTATCGACCTTGAAAAACCTGATGGAATAATAGTGCAATTTGGTGGTCAAACTCCTCTGAAACTTGCTCTCCCGATCAAACATTATTTGGATAAGCACATGCCCATGAGCTTGAGCGGAGCGGGACCTGTTCGCATCTGGGGTACATCACCTGACTCCATTGATGCTGCTGAAGACAGAGAGAGGTTCAATGCAATTCTCGACGAGCTGAAAATTGAGCAGCCCAAGGGAGGCATTGCAAAAAGCGAAGCTGATGCATTAGCCATAGCGAAGGAGGTAGGCTACCCAGTTGTGGTAAGACCTTCTTATGTTCTAGGTGGACGGGCAATGGAGATTGTTTATGATGACAGCAGACTAATAACCTATTTGGAAAATGCGGTTGAAGTTGACCCAGAGAGACCTGTTTTGGTAGATAAATATCTCTCTGATGCCATTGAGATCGACGTTGATACCCTTACTGATTCCTATGGAAATGTGGTGATTGGTGGAATAATGGAGCATATCGAACAAGCTGGTGTGCATTCTGGCGACTCGGCTTGTATGCTTCCAACACAAACCATCCCATCTTCTTGTTTGCAAACTATCCGTTCATGGACCACTAAGCTGGCGAAGAAGCTAAATGTTTGTGGTCTGATGAACTGTCAGTACGCAATCACAACATCTGGGGATGTTTTCTTGCTTGAAGCCAATCCCCGAGCTTCCCGTACTGTCCCTTTTGTCTCAAAAGCCATTGGACACCCTCTTGCCAAGTATGCAGCGCTGGTCATGTCGGGCAAATCTCTCAAAGATCTTAACTTCGAAAAAGAAGTCATCCCTAAACACATCTCTGTCAAAGAAGCTGTTTTCCCATTTGAGAAGTTCCAAGGATGTGATGTGATACTCGGGCCAGAGATGAGAAGCACAGGAGAAGTGATGAGCATCAGTTCTGAATTCTCAAGCGCGTTTGCAATGGCTCAGATTGCTGCAGGTCAAAAGCTACCTTTAACCGGCACAGTCTTCCTCAGCTTAAACGATATGACCAAATCACACTTAGAGAAAATCGCGGTGTCCTTCCTTGAGCTCGGGTTCAAGATCGTTGCCACCTCGGGAACAGCTCATTTCCTGGAACTGAAAGGCATTCCCGTGGAGAGAGTGCTAAAGTTACATGAAGGAAGACCACATGCTGCTGATATGGTGGCTAATGGTCAGATCCATTTGATGTTGATCACAAGCTCGGGCGATGCTCTTGATCAGAAAGATGGGAGACAGCTCAGACAAATGGCTCTAGCCTACAAGGTCCCTGTTATAACCACGGTGGCTGGAGCATTAGCCACTGCGGCGGGAATCAAGAGCTTGAAATCAAGTGCCATTAAAATGACCGCTCTTCAGGACTTCTTTGAGGTAAAGAATGTATCTTCTATGCTCGTCTGAGTTAGTTTTCAATTTATATGTTTGATCGTTTGTGTGGAACTTTTACGATTTCGACTAAATGTCAACGGATTTTGTTTACCATAAGCATTTCTATGAATAATCCTCAAAGGTCCTATTTCGAAATGCAACATATTTTTTATTTATCAGTAGGTCTTTGTTTGTATCAGAATATCAGATCATGTACCCACTGGCTTAAACTTGTGTCATGTTTATGTAATCAAATTGCGCAATTGTAGAAATAGCATCTTCAATAGAGTGAATCCAAGTACATAAATCCAGTTCAATTTTAGACTAAAATTTTTATTTATTACGAGACAAGTATGAGAGAAAAATGAGTTATTTGATTAATGATAAATAATACAAAGTCTTGCAAAATTACATCTGAAAGTCTCAAATCATCTATCACAAACACAAACCCTGCTCTTTCTCCTCCTGTCCTCTCACTTTCACTCTCACTCGAATTCAAAAGACAGTAAAAAGCAAATAACAAACTGATAAAACTTCGCTCACTTCCCGGGAACAAAGTTGGTGGCGAAGGCCCATGCGTTGTTGTTAACTGGGTCGGCCAAATGGTCAGCGAGATTCTCCAACGGTCCCTTACCAGTGACGATGGCTTGAACAAAGAATCCAAACATAGAGAACATAGCCAATCTTCCGTTCTTGAGCTCCTTCACCTTTAACTCAGCGAAGGCCTCTGGGTCGGCAGCCAAACCCAATGGGTCAAAGCTGCCACCGGGGTAAAGCAAGTCCTCGGCCTCTCCCAACGGACCATCTCCTGCGACTCTGTAGCCTTCAACGGCTCCCATCAAGATCACTTGAGTGGCCCAAATCGCCAAAATGCTTTGAGCGTGGACCAAGCTAGGGTTTCCCAAGTAATCAAGCCCTCCATCACTGAAGATTTGTGAACCGGCCTTGAACCAAACCGCCTCTCCGAACTTGACTCCGTTCCTGGCCAAAAGCTCAGGGAAGACGCAGCCTAGGGCTCCGAGCATGGCCCACCTGCTGTGGATAACTTCTAGCTCACGGTTCCTAGCAAATGTCTCGGGGTCAGCGGATAGACCAGCTGTGTCCCATCCATAGTCTCCGGGGAACTCTCCAGTGAGGTAGCTCGGTGGCTCACCGCTGAATGGACCCAAGTACTTGACTCGGTCGGACCCGTACCATGGGCTGCCTGATGGACCCTTTGGCTTGGCCACAGTCTTCCTCATTGTCACACGGCCACTTCCGAGGACTTCTGATGCCGCGGGGGAAAGGTTCACAGCCTTTCCGGCGAAGGCAGGGGAGGAGAGAGCCATTGTTGAGGCGGCCATTGAATTTTTTTGGTTTTTTTCTGTTTTTGGTGACTAACTTGTGAGTGAGAGTGATTGAAAATGGTTAGGTAGGTTTAGATTAAATAGAGATTGTGAGTAAGGTTTGTTATCTCTGAAGTTATCTTTATCTCTTTACTCATTGGGTTTTTGAGATTTTGGTCTATCGTCTTATTAGTCTTACGTGGCAATCTCTAGTCCACGAGCTTTTGCATTGGTTTTTTCATTGTAGCCAAAGCATTTCGAGACCACAAGTTTTAAGTCTTTTGAAATGGCTTAATTTTTTTGTAAGAGATACATTGAAAACGACTTATTCCTCAGTCACTTTGACAGAAAACGCTTTAAGCTATCATTTGAAAGGTACTCTACTCTGTTAGGAAACCAGGAGATGTTTTAGTTATATCATAAACCATATATATACTCCAAAAACTCCTAACATAATCTCAAGTTTCATTTCTTTACTTACCTTTTGTTAGAAACAATTTTCGGTTATCGTGTATTCGCCAATTATATTAAAGGGTGACAAATGAACCCGGTCCACGGAGGATCTCAGGGAAGGCAATCTCTCCAATTACTCGATCGTTCGAGCTTCAAAATCAACCAAACACGGAAGTAACTAACACATGATGCACATAGACAACATGTGATGAGACGCATCACACACACCTTCCGATAGAGAAGTACATAAAACATCATTACGTTTACATTAACAATATAATGTGTATATTCATATGGCATATTGTAGGAGGGGTTGCAGCGCCATATCTATTCCATGTGGTTCATGTGAGAAACAAATGGATAGACTTGACACCATATTTTTTGGTAACATTTATCCGAACATAGGAGAAGTACTTTCGTGTAAATATCACTCTAAACACCATTTATAGAGGATATACTATGAGCTTTTTCTCTTCTAGAGATTAAAAAACGTACGTGCATTACTAAGAAACGAACAAAAACAGGTAGCTTATTTTTTCTAATAAATCATTTGTGTTCGAATATTTAGTGTCCACCGGTTTTGAAAGACTAATGCAATTAGACCGATCAATAAAGGTGACCAGACCAAAACAAAACAAAAAGATGATCGAAGTGCGGATATGTATGACTGTATAATGAGTAAGTATAACAGCTAGCTGTAATCTAAATTTAATCAAAATATATAACGTCGTTCCAAGGGTTTCGGCATTAATTAACATAACTTTTGTTTCAAAATTTAGGCCATATATTTAATTAAAAGCTAAATTAAATACTTGTTGTAAACTTATTTTATATTAATGATCTCTGGAACAATATATATAGATGTCAGGGTACAATAGAAAAGAGTAAAACCTAATGGGCCGGTTAATGAGTCCATAAAATGTTTTATAACACTCCCCCTTCCACAAAATAACCGTGCCCGATACTCAACCGGGGTCTCTATAATGCGCTGGGGAATGTTGCCTCATTAAAACCTTACCAGGAAAACCCAGTAGGAAAAACCATGGTGAAGGAAAAAGAGTACAACACGCATTACTCCCCCTGATTTGAGCATCACTGTAGATCTTTAAGTCTACGCATCCCAATCTGATAAATGAGCTTCCGGAGTGTTGAAGTCGGCAATGATTTGGTGGATAGATCGGCTGAATTCTCACTTGATCGGACCTGCTGAACTTTGACCTGACCATCCTTCTGTAGCTCATGAGTGAAGAAGAATTTGGGCAGAATATGCTTCGTCCGATCCCCTTTGATGTAACCGTCCTTGAGCTGAGCAATACAAGCCGCATTGTCTTCAAACATCACTGTAGGACTCTTAATCTTCTCCATACCACAATCTGATCGGATGTGCTGGTCATGATCGCAGCCAAACACACTCTCTGCTTAGCTTCATGAATGGCCAAGATTTCCGCATGGTTAGATGATGGTGCAGCGATTGTCTGCTTCATAGACCTCCAAGAGATAGCTGTTCCTCCATGCGTGAAAACATAGCCAGTCTGAGACCTGGCACAGTGCGGATCCGATAGATATCCTGCATCAGCAAAACCAACTAGCCCATCCTTTTTGGTTAGTGTAAAACAATCCTAAGTTCTTAGTCCCTTGTAGGTACCTTAGGATGTGTTTGATACCGTTCCAGTGCCTTTTAGTTGGACATGAGCTAAAACGAGCTAGGAGACTCACGGCAAAACAGATGTATGGTCTAGTGTGTGACTACCAAGTACATTAATGCTCCTATGGCACTAGGTATGGCATTTCAACCGAGAACTTCTTCATCGTCCTTCTTTGGACCGAATGGATCACTGTCCAATCCTAGGCTCCTCACAACCATTGGGCTGGTCAATGGGTGGCCTGGTCCATATTGAATCTCTTGAGTATTTTTTTAATGTATGTCGATTGATGCACAAGGATTCCATCTTTGATGTACTCAAGTTGTAGCCCCAAACAGAATTTAGTTTTGCCCAGGTCTTTCATTTCAAATTCTGCTTTTAAGCATTCTACTGTTTGGGCGATTTCACCAGATGTTCCGAGATGTTTAAATCATCCACGCATACTGCTATGATCACAAATCCTTTGTTTTCGTATTTTTTGATAAAGATGCATGGACTGATGAGATCGTTTTTATAGCCTTCTTGATGAGATATTTGCTTAACCGTTATACCACATACGCCCGCTTTTGTTCAGTCCATATAAGGATTTGTTCAGCCTAATCAAGTGCTGATCTCGAGATGCATGCTTATCTTTAATCTCGATTCATCTGGTAATCTTATATAGATTTCATTGTCCAGTGGTCCATAGAGATATGCGGTTACAACATCCATTAACCGCAAATCTAAGTTTTCTCTTACAGCCAGACTTATGAGAATCGAAAAGTAGTTGCATCCACCACAGGAGAATAAAGTCTCTTCATAATCGATCCCAGGTCTCTGTGAGAATTCTTGTGCTACAAGCCGTGCCTTGTATCTAACGACTTCACCGAGTTCGTTTCTTTTACGCACAAAGACCCATTTGTGCCCCACTGGTTTAGTATCGAATGGTGTTCCTTATGATCGGACCAAACACATTCCTTTTCTTTAGACTGTTTAACTCCACGTTTATGGCTTCTTTCCATTTTAGCCAGTCTGATCTACGAGTGCACTCAATTATAGACGTGGGGTTCTAGATCCTCTTGCGTTGTGCGCAACCTCAAGTGCTACCTTGTATGCAAAATTGCATCTATGTCGACATCTTTTCTTGTTCATGTAGTTCCAGACATGCTATAATTGATAGAGATTTCATTATTATTGACCCTTCGAAACCTTGAGATTTGACGTCCCAAACCTCTTGTATCGGTTTTACTAGGTGAATCTCAGCCGCGGCTATGTCTGTTATTTCAAGAATCCCGGTTTCAACCGTTGCACCTTTCTTTGGTTTCCGGGGATTCTTATCTTTGGAACCTAATGTCTGCCACGTTTATTACTGTGATGCAGATTCTGTAGCAACTTGAGTCTTGTCCTTTTGGACATCTATTCGTACTGGTGCATTACAAGCTGGTATGTACGATTTAGTTACTCTGTCCGGGTCAGCAAAGGAATCTGGCAATTTATTAGCTAGCCTTTGTAAGTGTATAATCTTTTGGACCTCTGAATCACATTCTAGAGTCCGAGGATCTTGCCATTGTGAGGATGTTTGATTCCATGAAAGTTCCTTTACCAGCTTGTGTGTCTCTCCACCTAAGACAGGATATACCCATTCATCAAATCAGCAATCCGCATATCTGGCCTTAAATAGGTCTCTGTGGTCGGCTCGAGATATTTGATAATGGGTGGAGAATCAAAACCAACATATATTCCCATCCTCCTTTGAGGTCCCATTTATTTATATGTGGGTGCAATGGTACATAGACTGAACACCCAAATATCTTAATATGGAGATGTCTGGCTCATGACCCGTAGCAGTTGGGATGGTAATATCTATGCTCACTAGATGGCCGGATGCGTATTAGTTCAGCAGCATGTAAGACTGCATGTCCCCAAGCTGAGACCGGGAGCTGCGACCTCATAAGTAATGGTCGAGCAATCCATTGAATTCGTTTAATGAATGATTCAACTAATCCATTCTGTGTATGGACATGTGCACGGATGTTCTACACTTACCCCCATGGCCATACAGAAATCATTTAAACGCTTGGGAAGTGAATTCACCAGCATTATCAAGACGTATAGTCTTAAGTGGGAAATCTGGAAAATGGGCTCGCAACTATTAATTGGCCAATAACCTAGAAAATGCTTGGTTCCGAGAAGACAATAGACAGACATGCGACCAGCGTCGATGCTCAATTAAAACCATGAATACCGAAAACGTCCCACACGGTGGGTGGATCGGTCCACATATGTCTCCTTTACTCGTTCCAGAAAATTCAAGGTTTCTTTGGACAATTGACTGTGAATTCCGATGTGATCAACTTCCCTTGTGAGCAAAGCTGTGCACAATGAGGTATTGAGGGAAGACTCGATTTTCTTTAAGGGTGTGCCCTTTAGAACTTTGAATTAATTTACGCATCAGTTCGTACCGGGATGACCAAAACCGTCGTGCCAAATAGTGTAATCTTTAAACCGTGCTTTGATAGCAGCATTAGCCTCAATCATACTGACCTTAGCATAGTAAAGGCCAGTAGATAGTGCAGGATTAGTCTCAAGGACTTGTTTTATGGCCGTGTGAGACTTTAGTATCAGTAATGATTCTTTTTCCCTTCACCCTGGGTTTCGATGTGGAAACCATTTAGTTTTTATGTTTTGAAGCTCAAAAGATTTCTCTTTGAAATGGTGAGTATAGCGCATCTAGTATTTCTAGATGTGTGCTGTTTTAAACAAACACATGGCTTGGCCGTGGCCCTCTATTAGGCTCGAGTACCCGCTATGGTGCTAATGTTTGCGGTTTTTATTATGAGATTTATGAAATATGTCTTTGTCTTTTAATATGGTGTGGCTGGATCCACTATCCACCACAATGATATGCATGTTCTCATGCATATCTATTTAACAAGATGTATGATTATTAAATTTAAATAAACTATAATAAATTCATAAATGAAATAAAAGACATATATTCTGAAATGTAAATCAAATCTAAATAAAACAAATCCCAAATGAAAATAAAATCACGAATAAATCGAAATGTTCAGATGTCGAGATTAATCGAGTAGGTCGGAGGTTTGTAATCCATGGGATCAGCCTTCTCATCCTTTAAGTCACCTTCATAATCTTGGTGGACCAGATTAGCTTCAGATTAGCCTTCCCGTGCTTCTGATAGAGCTCACAAAGGAACTTGGAGTGCGACATTTCTTGGACCAAAGATTTGACATCCCGCATCTGTGCAAGGGGATGGATTGTCGAGTGGCTGCATGTCGTTTGGAGATCCCACGACCTTTACCGTGATTGTAACTGAGGTTAGGTTCAGTTGCCTCGGTTCGAATTCCCACGTTCCATTGCCACGCTTCCCACATCCGTTGTCACAATCCACGCCACGATCAGAGGATCTTTCACGCTGACGTAGTTGATCTCTATTGGCTCCTCTGGGATGGGGCTATCCCTGGGCCTTTGAGCACTATCTATCATCAACAACTGATTTTTTTCTCCGCTAGGAGTAAGCAAAGAGATAAAATCCTCATATGCCGTGTTTCATTCCACGGTATTGTTGCTGAAGCACAATATTCTAGTGTTGAAAGTTGACAATGTCTTCTCAAGAAGATCATATCAGACACTTCTTCGCCACAGATTCATGAGTGAAAACAATCCGAAAGAGGTTCGGAACTTAGGCGTCCACGGATTTGAAATCTTGGAACCGTAGGTTCTTCCAATCGAACTTGGCTTGGGGCAATAGGACCGTTTTCTGATGGTCATACCTCTTTTTCAGTGCCACCAAAGATCGAGTGATTCTCAATCGTGAGATAATGATTTTGAGGCTCTCGGCCAGTCATGTCTGATATGAATATATCGCCTGAACCATCTTTGAGAGATGCAGTGTTATCATCGAAAGCATCACCTAGGCCTTGGAAGTTGAGGAAAATTTAGTCAAGGCCCACTGGAGATATTTATCTCCTGAGACATTGAGTGCCTCGAATTCAAACTTTTGAATGTTCGACATCTGAAACATATATAATTAATTTCATTAAGGATTATGAATCTATGGTATTTGGATTATGGATTCATTCATTTCTTTCTATTTTTGCATTAAAGTCGCGATTCAATAACTTCCGGTTTTGGTTTGTAAAATTTCAAAACCAAAACGTAATTATGGGATTGATGATTAGGGTTTTGAGTGTTAAATTGATGATCGAGTCTTAGGTTTAATCATTGAAATCAGTAGCATGCTTGAATTTTGATGAACAGTAACAGTGAACAGTAACATGAACAGTAACGATGGACAGTAATGATGTGCTCAAAAATAATACCCTAAAATATCTAAGCAGCGCTATAGTATTTTAGGTCGAACACAAAGACTCAAGATGACACTATAACTCAAAATATGCAACTACGCCTAAGCAAATAGTATGAAATTTTAAAAACAGAACAATTTAAAACAAGGAATAAATCAATGAAGAAAACGTAGCTGAGGGAAACTGCAGGTAAATCAGAATTATCCAAATTAAATTTAATTGTCAGGAAGAATTAAGCTCCGCTTTCAAACTTGATAACACAATTGTAAAGTAACCAACTGTCGGTTGGCGAAAAACTATCTATGCCGTAAACCTAGAATTCGCAAATTCCCTTTGCAAATTCTATGAATTTAAACAAGCATTAAAGTTCAAGTTCAATTGTTCACAAATCCCTAAAGACCAAATTCCTGTTTGCGAATAGGGCTTTTGCTCACCAAACACTAGATCAGCAAATCAATCACGACTTCCGTCCAATTCAACAACCAAAAGTCAGATTCTAGGTTCGCGAGGCTTAAAATCGAGCATAAACTCAAGTCTAGGGGTGAAAAGCTCTAAAGTTTTTCTCCTAACAATCAAATCAAGATCTTAACAATTCATCAAAATGACCCTTTAACAACCTTAATTCGCTGAACAGGGAATCTACTCAGACATGTGAAGCAACAAGAAAACAATGAATAGAAGTAGATATCATAATATAAATGTTCAAATAAAATAGAATACAAAGAAGGTCAAGAATTCTTTCTCCAAAACTAATTGCAGAAAAAAACTCTCTCTCTCCAGAAATACCAAGAGTGGTTTTATCTGAGGCTCTGCAAACCTGAATTATACTTTGTCTAAAAACTTTTGGAATTCTTCTCGAAAAATAAGGAAAGCTCTGAACTAATCTGCCGGATTTGTTTCGCGTTCTTCACGGCATCACGGAACTATAAGTGGTATCGATCTATGTTATATTCGCTGTCGTGGAACTCTCAAACAAAGGTGTCACGATGCTTCTTTCAGTGTCGATCGATGCTGAGCTGTCCGCGAAACAGCTTCAGACTCAGATTGCCTCAAAAAGCGTTTCAAGATCCGTCCAATAGCTCGCATAGCGCCATAAGACTTAAAGAACCTGAAAGACCTTAAAACTAGAGAAAAGACTCAAACAAAAGGACTGTATATCGATGTGGCTAAGAAACGGGTAAAAACGATGATTATATCAACTCCCCCAGACTTAGTCTTTGCTTGCCCTCAAGGCAAAACAGAAAACTGAAACAGAGAAAAGGGTTTGAAAAACATGGAGACTCACCTGTTTTCTACGAACATGAATAATGACCATTTTCCAATCTCCAGTTTCACCTTAAACAATTCAGATCGGTACACCATGTACTTTCCTTAGGCTGTCAGTCCCCTTATCCACCCCATATCTCACATCACATCAATCTATACTAAATCCTTCATTGCCGTTTCATCACTGATGCTGATATTCAAGAACCTTCTAATTCTTCCTCATACTATATCTATACTAATGAACCACGAATTTTACACTTTGGTATTGATTTCCTCTCCCCCAGACTATCTCTTTTATGTTTCGATTTCAATTTAACTTTCCATACACAAATTCAAGGGTTCGAACTCGATATTGATGGTGATGCCACCTTAATTCCCCCGGCTCTCCCCTTCAAAGTGTCAAAAGTTAGGCGAATAATGGTCTCCAGGAAATGTTCCTACCCCCGCTTCAACTTTTGTGTGATCATCCTTATCCAATAAGAATAATGGGATCACAAAGAATGTCCCTATCCCTCTACTCGCAAAAATCATCTCATCTTTATTTGCCACCATTATATGTCAGGAGACCGTCTACCATTTTATCAAACGCATGGGTTCCTTTGCCAGATATGAATGATGAATCAATTCATGAGATACCCAACCTCTAGGATTGAAGTGCAAATTTGGCTCAGGTTAGTCAGAAGAAATTGCGAGCATGGTCGATGCTTTCCTGGTTAACTGTTACCTTGATTTTTCATTAGTCGATCTTGAAGGCTATCTGGACAATGGTTACTCAAAAAGAAAGTCAGGACACTGAAATCAAGCAAAGGTTCATAATCTCCAACAAGTTTTGACTCAATAAAACAAAAAATTTGACTCAAAAATGGACTAACTCTTAAGAAAAACAAACACAATGTCAGTAATCACCTCCCCCAGACTTAAACAACACTGTCCCCAGTGTTACCTAGCCTAGAGGAAACAAAATAAAGAACAAGAAAAAAATGACTGTGGGAAAAGTCGACAATACCGTAGAAAGGTGATGGGCATCGATCGATACTGAGGAGTATCGATCGATGCTGAAGGTCTGTGTCCGATTCTGAAACTCGAGATAGTGTCTACTGAAGCCAAAAGTTAGTTGAAGTAACTGTCAGATCAGAGAACACAGTTAGAAGCGACAGAATAACATATAGCCATAAGTTCCAACAAGTTCTGACAATGAGATTAGACAAGTTCAGAAAAGAAAGCAAAACAAATGAAAAGAAAAGAAAAGGAAATGTGAAACCAAGGAACAGAAACTAGTCTGAATCCTCATCAGAATCTGACTCAGATACGGGGTAGCGCGTTGAAGGGCCAGCAGCAGAGGTATCGGCGTCAGTGGACGTCATGCAGCGGCAGCGTGAAACAACAAACCAGATGCTCTGAAGACTCTCCACCACGTACCTCTGAAAAGTAGCTGTCTCCATGGGTAACTCTGGTGGTGAAGGAAATGAATGAGCAGGAGCAGATGTCTGGCGTCGCTGTGAACGGTGAGGCTAGCTCCCAGCAGAGTCAGCGGCAGGTGTCTCAGCAGCAGCGACAGGAGCGGATGCAAGTTGGCGTGGTGCGCGGACACGAACAGAAGGGGCGACTGAAAGCAAACTCGGGTCTGGATCGAAGTGCAGCCGAGAAGGGTGAGTGCCAATGGAGGTGAGAGCGCGGTTGGGGAGCTGTACAAAGAGCTCTCCATCTGTCGTAGGCAGGCACCAGCGGCGAGTGGCCTTCAACCAACGCATATGATGCATGTGCTGCTCATCCATGAGCGAGCGAGTAGTCACTATCGAGCATGCAGCAGTGGAGATGCCAAAGTGCTCGAAGATAGGTGTGAGGAGGCTGCCAACTGACTCGGACTTACGCGCTGTGGCGTAGTTGCGACCAGTGAAGGGCTTGGTCTTCAGAGAGACCAAGTAGTGAGCAAAGAGAGCACCAATGTTGACCGCGAGATTCATCTCGGGCCACTCAAACCTATCCTCAGGAATGATGTCACCAACTGCCTTGAAAAACAGCATCAACTCTGAGATCCTCAGCTTGTTCGGCTCCATCTTACAGAAAAAGGTGGAGCTAATAATCCTGGCAATGCAGCGCAGAGTAGGATGGCGGATATCAATCTGAGTAGAGGTCTTGGAGCTGTAGGCGCCAAGACCAATGTGTCGCCAGAAGTTCTGCAGATCCTGAAACTGAGAAGGAAGAGAAATCTACTGAGGGGAAGGATCAAACCCGTAGATGGAGCAGAGATCAGGAATGGGTAATCTGTAGCGAATCCCCCTGATCAAGAAAGTTAGGGTCCCCTCAGAAGCAGTGCGGTGGACCTCATCTCTATAGTACACACGAGCCGTGGCAAGGAACTGACGCACCAAGTCTGGATAGAGGTCATACTGTCTAGAATAGAGAGTGCCCAATCCAATCTTGTCCAGCATGGCAGAAAGATTAACGTCGATGCCTAGACGACGCATGGTGAGAGGATCGATGAAGCGCGTAGGCAGGATGACAACACGTAGCCACTCGTTGTAGAACAAAGTGTCATAGTCATCCCACTCCTCAGCTATGGGCCAGTAAACGCAAGCCTCACTCTCAATCACAACCTTAGGAAACTCTTCCCAAACACGTCGTGGAACGATCCTCTTCCCATCCAACTTAGGCCAGGGAGGCCTAGCAACAGGGGCAGGAGTAGAGGGAGACGGTGAACGTCGTGGCGCAGGTCTCAGGTTGCTGATGTGAGCGTCGATGAAGCTCTGACGGCCTGTGTCCTCTGTAAAACCTCCTTTCAGGACCCTGTAGCGATCACCAGTAAGAATGACTGTGATGACCCGAGCGTGCCACTGTGAATCATGGAATGCCTCTACCTCGTCCTGGAGATCATAACTGCGGCGTGGAGGGTTTGAACTAGAAGCATCGTCCTGTCGGGTTCTCTTGCGAGGAGCCATCTGCAAAAATTCAAAAGGAAATCAGAAGTTAGATTAGCTCCTACGTCCAGTGAGTGCAGGCATCGATCGATACCAAGGGGTATCGATCGATGCTTGAAGTGGATATATACAGGTTCGACAGATGAAATCGCATAATTCAAATTTATCACAGTTCGAGCATCGATCGATACCTACCCTAAAAGTATCTAAGCAGTCGCTATAGTATTTTAGGGGTCGAACTACAAAGACTCAAGATGACACTCAATAGAATAAGAAATATGAACTAAGCTAAGCAAAATAGATGAAAAAAAGAAAAACAAAACAATTAAATCAAGGATATAAATCAATGGAGGAAAACGCTAGGCTTAGGGAAACTTGCAGGTAAATCAAAATTATCAAATTAAATTAATTGTCAGGAATGAATTAAGCTCCGCTTTCAAACTTGAAACACAGATGTAAAGTATACCAACTGTCGTTGCGAAAACTATCTATGCCTAAACCTAGAATTCCAAATTCTTTTGCAAATTTTATGAATTTAAACAATCATTAAAGTTCAAGTTTAATTGTTCACAAAATCCCTAAACCAAATTCCTTTGCGAATAGGGCTTTTGCTCACCAAACACTAGATCAGGCAAATCAATCACAGTTGGTATCGATCGATACTCGAAGCAAAACTGCAGAGGTCATCGCAAATTCCATTCTACAACCAACTAATTTTCAATCTATCATCCTAAATTCGAATCCCTAAGTCTACTCCGTCTCGAATCTATCCATTCTCACCCTAATATGCCAATTTCGTCCACCTATAGCTAATGATGACAAGAAACAGAGCTAAAGCTTCACAACAAAGGAAGCCCCAAATCGATTTTGCCAACACATCTAAAAGGGTGAAATTGAGTGCATTACCTGGTAGATCGAAGGAGTGAATGAGAGAATGATAATGTGAGCAAAAATCTGATGGAGATAGAGTGTGGAATTGAAGAAATTGATGAAGAATTGAAAAAGATATGAGAGTTGGGAGAGAGAACAAACAGACGGCGTCGAGCGATAATGAAAGATGTGAGAGAATTATCAAAGGTCCCGAGGGTTTTATCGAAAAACTTACTTGGGTGCTGGGCATCGATCGACACCGTAAGTGGTATCGATCGATGCTCAGCGTATAGCACAACTCTCGCTAAACCATTGGTATCGATCGATACTAAGGAGCATCGATCGATGGTTGACGTCCGAACCTGGTTCCACGTGAAAAACACAACACAAAAACAAAAACAAAACGAAAGAAATCAAAAGAAAGACTATGTACAGACTCACCAGTGGGTTGCCTCCCACCAAGCGCTTGTTTAATGTCATTAGCTTGACATAGAGTTCAATCAGGCAGCGGGTGGTTCAGCCAGAGGCACAATGTGTCTATCTGGAATGGTGGTTTTCGCCCAATAGTGTTTCACCCTTTGTCCATTGACAGTGAATTCCCTGCCTTCAGCAGTCAGCAACACTACAACTCCATGAGGGCGGACCTCCTTGATTGTGAAGGGACCTGACCAACAAAAACGCAATTTCCCAGGAAACAATTGCAAACGAGAGTTATACAGGAGTACCTGGTCATTTGGTTCAAAGTGTTGGGAAAGGATCTTCTTGTCATGATAAGCTTTAGTCCTCTCCTTGTACAGCTTAGAATTCTCATAGGCGGAGTGTCTGATCTCATCCAACTCATTCAACTGAACCAATCGCCTTTCTGCAGCAGACTTGATGTCAAAATTTAACAATTTTGTAGCCCAGGCTGCTTTGTTCTCTATCTCAACAGGAAGATGGCATGCCTTTCCATACAGAAAATGGAATGGTGTTGTTCCCAGTGGCGTCTTGAACGCTGTTCTGTAGGCCCAAAGAGCGTCATCTAATTTCAGCGCCCAATCCTTCCTTGTAGCACCAACTGTCTTCTCCAGGATCTCTTTGATCTGTCTGTTGGAGACCTCTACTTGTCCACTGGTCTGAGGATGATATGGTGTGGCAACGCGGTGGTGTACACCATATTTCCTCAGCAGCTTCTCGAATATCTTGTTGATGAAGTGAGTACCTCCATCACTGATGACCACTCTGGGAATCCCAAATCGTGGGAAGATGATCGTCTTAAACAGCTTAAGGACCACGGCAGAATCGTTGGTAGGACTAGCAATTGCCTCTACCCACTTAGAGACATAGTCAACAGCGACTAAGATGTATCGATTCTGTCGCGATGGAGGGAATGGTCCCATGAAATCAATACCCCAGCAATCAAAGACTTCAACCTCCAGGATGAAGTTCTGTGGCATCACATGGCGCTTGCTAATCTTACCTCGTCTCTGACATACATCGCAAGAAGATATGAAAGAGTGAGCATCCTTAAACATCGTAGGCCACCAGAAACCGGCTTGCAGAACCTTAGAGACCGTCTTGAAGGTAGCAAAGTGCCCAGCATATTCAGAACCATGGCAATGAAACAGGATATCCGGCACCTCAGACTCAGCTATACATCTTCTGTAAATCCCATCAGAGCAGTGCTTGTACAAATATGGCTCATCCTAGAAGTAGCGTCTGACATCTCTCATGAATTTCTTCTTCACATACTTCTTGAGGTGCGTTGGTTCTAGATCAGCAGCAAGGTAGTTGGCGATGTCAGCATACCAAGGCTCAGCAGGAGAAGTGATTACCAAAGATTCCTCAAATTCAGAGTGATCTGTAGAGGTATCGGCGATGGAAGGTCTCTGGCATCGATCGATGCAGTGGGAGTATCGATCGATGCTCGAATCGTGGACTGAAGGTAACAAAGCTTGAGGGTATCGATCGATACTCCCAATGTATCGATCGATGCTCGTCGTCTTCTGCGACAGAATCGAAGCAGAACCAGTCTTGATGAAATATATCTTCTCCTGGGGCAAAGAATCATCAATGGGAACCTCTTCACTGACTCTCATACGCGAGAGATGATCTGCAACGCCATTTTCTACCCCTCTCTTATCCTTGATTTCTATGTCAAAACCTTGCAGCAGCAAAACCCATCGACATAATCGAGGCTTCATATCCTTATTCTGCAGCAGATACCTAAGAGCAGCATGGTCAGTGTGCACAATCACCTTACTTCCTATCAGATAGGAGCGAAATTTCTCAAAGGAGAACACAACAGCAAGCAATTCCTTCTCAGTGGTGCTGTAATTCCTTTGGGCGTCATCTAGCGTTCTGCTGGCATAATAAATCACATGCAGCTTCTTGTCCTTCCTCTGTCCCAAAATAGACCCAACAGCATAGTCACTCGCATCACACATAACCTCAAAAGGCAGACTCCAATCTGGTGGTTGTACAATAGGAGCAGAAACCAATAACTTCTTTATCATCTCAAATGCAGCAAGACATTCTGGTGTGAAGTCAAATACGACATCTTTGCACAGCAGAGCAGTAAGCGGGCGAGCGAGCTTGGGGAAGTCCTGAATAAACTTTCGATANCCATTGAAGTCAACGGTCATCTTCTGCTGCCCCTCAAGAATCTGCTCAAGCATAGGCTCAACTTTGCTTTCTGGAGTCTTGGGAGGTGGCGTTTGATAGGACGAATTTCCATAAGTTCTGGTGTATCCACTGTTCTGAAATGGCTTCTGAGCCCCGAAATTCGCAGTCTTGAAATCAGGTTTGAATCCACCTCTCTGAGAATTGTTGGTGAAGCCTTGGTTGTATGAATTCTGAAACTCATTACCACCTATGTAGTTCACATCCTCTGCTTCACCTTCTTCCATGATGTTCTCAACTTCATCAGCAAAGTGAACTGCCTTCTGCTGCTTACCCAATAACAAACTGTGAACTAAATCCAACTTAGCTTGTACCTCAGCTATCTGTAACCCATCAGCACTACCATTCTGCTTTTTCCTCTCGAAATCAGCATTCTTAGTGCTGTTGCTAGAAGCCAGATTCTCAATCAACACATAAGCATCTTCAGGATACCTGGTGTTGAAATTACCATTGCTTGCAGCGTCCAAAGCCATCTGATACCTCCAATCGATTCCTCTGAAGAAGATACCCAGCAACTGAACCTGCAAGAAACCATGGTGAGGGCAGTCCCTCTGATAAGATCGAAATCCGAACCCAGGCAGCCTTGAATGCCTCAGTTGCTCCCTGAGAAAACTGGGAGATCTTGTTCCTGAGCTCCTCTGATCTCGCATCATCATAGAAGTTATTCAGAAAAGCAGTCTTGGTCTCCTCCCAAGTGGTCAAGGAACCCGGAGGCAACTGCTTCAGCCAGTAAGCTGCGTCTCCACTAAGAGAGTAGGGGAAAAGCTTACAGAAGAGGAAGTCATTGGACACTCCATTGTATTTGATACTGGTGACCAAGTCCTCGAACCTCTCGACATGATCCATGGGATGCTCAGGAATGAATTAAGCTCTGCTTTCAAACTTGAAACACAGATGTAAAGTAAACCAATTGTCGTTGCGAAAACTATCTAGGCCTAAACCTAGAATTCCAAATTCCTTTGCAAATTCTATGAATTTAAACAAGCATTAAAGTTCAAGTTCAATTGTTCACAAAATCCCTAAACCAAATTCCTTTGCGAATAGGGCTTTTGCTCACCAAACACTAGATCAGGCAAATCAATCACACTTCCGTGCCAATCAACAACCTAAAATCAGATTCTAGTTCGCGAGGCTAAAATCAGCATTAAACTCAAGTCTAGGTGAAAAGCTCTAAAGGTTTTTCCCTAACAATCAAATCAGATCTAACAATTTATCAAATACCCTTAAGCAACCCTAATCCTAACAGGGGATCTACTCAGACATGGTGAATGCAACAAAAACAATGAATAGAATAGATATCATAATATAAAATTGAAATAAAGTAGGAATACAAAGAAGGTTCAAGAATTCTTTTGATGCAGAAAAACTCTCTCTCCAGAAAAACCAAGGTGTTTTGATCTGAGGCTTTCAAACCTAATTATACTTTTCTAAAAACGTTTTGGAATCTATCTCGGAAAATAAAGAAAGCTTCTGAACGAATCTCGGGTTTGTTTCGCGTTCTGGTCACGGGCATCGACTGATACTATAAGTGGTATCGATCGATGCTTGATCTCCTGGTCGTGGAACTCTCAAACGAAGGGTGTCGATCGATGCTTGATCTCCTGGTCGTGGAACTCTCAAACGAAGGGTGTCGATCGATGCTTCTCAGTGTCGATCGATGCTTCTCAGTGTCGATCGATGCTGAGCTTGTTCCCGAACAGCTTCAACTCCAGATTGCCTCAAAAGCTTCTCAAATCCTCCAATTAGCTCCATAGCGCCTATAACTTGAAAAGAACCTGAAAGACTCTAAAACTAGAGAAAAGACTCAACAAAAAGGACTTATATCATGGCTAAAAACGGGTAAAAACCATGATATATCAAGTTATGATGAACAGTTATGATGAACAGTTATGATGAACAGTAACGATGAACAGTAACGATGAACAGTAACGATGAACAGTAACGATGAATAGTTATGATGAACAGTTACGATGAACAGTTACGATGATTTTGCATGATATTACAAAACAAAATCGTGATCTAGGGTTAAGTGGTTAGGGTTTTGACGGTTTAGATTAGAGTTTCTAAATGAAGACGGTTTTGATCATTAGGGTGATGATTTTACCTTTGATCACGCTTTTTTTTTTGGTTCTGATTGGAAAAAGGAACCGGGAGCTAAAGACCTTGGTTTTCAAATCGACTCAAGGTAGGAGAAGAAGCGGCGGCTAGGGCTCGGAGGAGAAGAAGAAGCGGCGGCTAGGGTTTGTGAAAACTCAGGCGGCTAGGGTTTGCGAAAACTCAGGCGGCTAGGGTTTCGTGCTGATAACGTGTTGTAAACTTATTTCATATTAATGATCTCTGGAACAATATATATAGATGTCAGGGTACAGTAGAATAGAGTAAAACCTAATGGGCCGGTTAATGAGTCCATTAGATGTTTTATAACGATACTAAATATTTATGAATAGTTAAGAAATATATCGTGTTGTTTTACGATATAATGATAGGCAGGCCCATAATGCTCGTGGTTGATAATCTTTCTACAAACTAAAAACATAATTATAGCCACACAATAAATGAAAAAAAAAAAAAAAAAAAAAATCATCATCTATTCTCTAATTCTCGCAATAATAAAAATGAGTGCAATTCCTTTGTCAATCGATCGTGTTTTGTGAAGAGATGATTCAATTTATATCGAAAGAATATCAAATAGTTATATAGAAGGCTCTTTCGTGTTACGTTGTTTAAGATAACATCAGAGAAACACATTTTCTTTAGGCATGAAAGAACCGAATCTTTGTACACATTGCCTTAATATATTCAATCAAGTTGTAGAAATAGCCTCTGCAACAGAGTGAACCCAATAACTTAAATCCGATTCAGTTTTTGACTTACTACGAGACAAGTATGATCGAGAAAAATTAGTTATTTGATTAATGATAGATCATACAAAGTCTTTTGCAAATTTACATCTGAAAAGTCTCTACCATCCACCACAAACACAAACCTTCTCTTTCTCCTCCTGTCTCTCACTCTCACTCGAATTCAAAAGACTGTAAAAAGCAAATTACAAACTGATTAAAACTTCACTCACTTTCCGGGAACAAAGTTGGTAGCGAAAGCCCATGCGTTGTTGTTGACTGGATCGGCCAAATGGTCAGCAAGGTTTTCCAACGGTCCCTTACCAGTGACAATGGCTTGAACGAAGAATCCAAACATAGAGAACATAGCCAATCTTCCGTTCTTGAGCTCCTTCACCTTCAACTCAGCGAAGGCCTCTGGGTCCGTAGCCAAACCCAATGGGTCGAAGCTGCCACCGGGGTAAAGCAAGTCCTCGGCCTCTCCCAACGGACCATCTCCTGTGACTCTATATCCTTCAACGGCTCCCATCAAGATCACTTGAGTGGCCCAAATCGCCAAAATGCTTTGAGCGTGGACCAAGCTAGGATTTCCCAAGTAATCAAGCCCTCCATCACTGAAGATTTGTGAACCGGCCTTGAACCAAACCGCCTCTCCAAACTTGACTCCGTTCCTGGCCAAAAGCTCAGGGAAGACGCAGCCTAGGGCTCCAAGCATGGCCCACCTGCTGTGGATAACTTCTAGCTCACGGTTCCTTGCAAATGTCTCGGGGTCAGCGGATAGACCAGCTGTGTCCCATCCGTAGTCTCCGGGGAACTCTCCAGTGAGGTAACTCGGTGGCTCACCGGAGAATGGACCCAAGTACTTGACTCGGTCGGATCCGTACCATGGGCTGCCTGATGGACCCTTTGGCTTGGCCACAGTCTTCCTCATTGTCACACGGCCGCTTCCGAGGACTTCTGATGCCGCGGGGGAAAGGTTCACAGCCTTTCCGGCGAAGGCAGGGGAGGAGAGAGCCATTGTTGAGGCGGCCATTGAAATTTTTTGGTTTTTTTCTGTTTTTGGTGACTAACTTGTGAGTGAGAGTGATTGAAAATGGTTAGGTAGGTTTAGATTAAATAGAGATTGGGAGTAAGGTTTGTTTTTGGTGACTAACTTGTGAGTGAGAGTGATTGAAAATGGTTAGGTAGGTTTGGATTAAATAGAGATATTGTGAGTAAGGTTTGTTATCTCTGAAGTTGTCTTTATCTCTTTACTCATTGGATTTTTTAGATTTTGGTTTAACGTTTACTAATCTTACGTGGCAGTCTCTAGTCCACCAGCTTTTACTTTGATTTTTTCATTGCATGCAGCCAAAGCATTTTGTGACCACAATTTATGAGCCGTTGTATACTTTAACGGTAACACCCTCGTGACTTTGCTTTGCATAAGAACTTATATTTGTGTGAATTTAGCTCGTGACAAGAGTTTAATGATTTGCATAATTTTTGCTATAACTAAAAGTTTAAAAGTAAAAATAACACTTTGAAATATTGATATTGATGATCGAAACATTATAGTAAGGTAGCGTTAATTATAAGAAGCAGTTACCCACATGTATTATGAATATTATGTTTTGATCATGACTATCAATATTTTCAATAGTAATTAAGTCCATCATCGTTACCTGTTTACAGTTTTTATTCCAACAATAAAGATTTTTCTACACAGCACAATTTATTTTCTTACTGTCACTCAATGACCTCCCACACAAGCCTTAGGGCCCCCGCGCGCACTCTAACATTTGATCAGCTGAAAGCTAACAACATTGATACACTATGGACGTCGGTCTCACTGAGACTGTCTCAGGTAGACCGTCAAGTATGGCCTCGAACCAGAAGGAAGGAACTCCGTCGAGTGAGTTGGGCCCACGGGACCGGAGAAGACGGTTGTGATTGTAAACGGTGTTGACGAAGGTGACGTGGAGGAGTTTAGCCACTTTCAGCATCGGGTTGATGTGGCTTTGAGCCGGGTAAGGCCCGCAAACTACGTGTGGTTTTTGTGCGTTACAAACACACGAGATCCCATTTTCTATCTCTCTTTTGCCAAAAAAATAAAAGACTATAAATCATAAACATTTTTCTCTCCGCCATTTCAATTTAAAGTTTTTTTTTTTTTTTTTGACAACAGCATTATGTTATATTAAAAAGACTCATATAAGCCAATCCAAGGGAACGTTGTTTACAAATGTCGTGTTTCGCGGAACAACACGAATAGTTCGTGCCAATTTATCCGCTTTATCGTTGTATCTGCGAGAAATTGAAATAAGTGAGAAAGAGGAGAAAAATCCTTTATCATGCTCGATTTCATCTAGGTAAATCGCAAAGACTGGCCATTCTCTTGGGGAAGACACCATCTTCACCACGTCCGCACAATCTGTCATGAATTCAACATGCCTCCAGTTCTCTCTAGTCATACACTTCATAGCCCAAACTAGTGCTTCCACTTCAGTATGCAGGGCCAAGAGACTTCGTCGGAGATTGGCCGCGCCCATCGTTGTCGATGCACCGTTGTCAATTTAAAGTTTATAAGATGTTTTAACTAAAAACACATAAATTAATATATAATTTTAAACAGTCCAAAGCAGCAAAAACTAAAAAAAAAACTAAAATAAAGTGAAACATTAAGAAATACTATAACATCTCATAAAACGAAACACATGATAGAAACAAACGAAAACACTTACTCGGTAATCATTATAAAAAGTACATTCTCTATATATGATCATCTTAATTATGTTTTTAGTTAATCCTGTGACTTTGGTCCCAAAAGAAACTTGCTAACAACCGTCTCAAAATTCACAACGGAGGAACCAAGTTTATGTTTCGTCGCTTCCACTGCCAAGCGCCGCCACTCTACGGCCTTCTCTCTCATCTTCTTCCCCTTATCTCCATCCATGAGCTCTCTAACCACAGCCTCAACTTTCTCTCTCTTCACATCTCCACCGATCTCAATCCCAACCTCCCACTCGTCACAACAATACTTACAATTCATTTGCTGGTCTGCAAAAAATGGCCAACACACCATAGGAACTCCACCTGAAAGACTTTCCAATATCGAGTTCCACCCGCAATGCGTCAAGAACCCTCCAATCGCTGGGTGGGAAAGAACTTTCTCCTGAGGACACCAACTCGCTAACATACTCCGGTCTTTGGTCTCCGTTAAAAACTCCGGTGGAACCACCACCTCTTCTCCGGCTACTAAATCCGGCCGGATCACCCATAAAAACTCTTTCCCACTTCCAGCCAAACCCCAAGCAAACTCCACATTATGCTCCCAAAGTTAATATAAATGACACTGTTCTGAGTCTTAGTATCAAGCCAATCCAAACATTCCATCTCCTCTTTCCATAGATTCGAACTTATCATTCCAATGTCACTACCTTCTTCAATCTCTCGGTTTGCTAAGAGATGAAGCGGTCCAACTGAATAAACCGGAGGTAAAATGGATTGCATAGCCTGAATAACGCCATGCTCAAGGTCATCAAATGTGTTTAAAATGATAGCAGAAGCACGTTTGGTTCGCTTGGTCTCGCGGAGTGCGAATTTTAGAATAACATCATCAGGATTTGTAGTACGTATGAAGCTAGGGATATCCTTTAGTTTTAGATTCTTCATGGTCGGTATAAAATCTATAGCTGTGTCTAAGTACTCCTTTGTCAAGTAACTCTCATCTGCAAAACCAGTTACCATTTTTTAATAAAGATTAGTCTCCCATTACTACTACTTAAGAAATACTAAAAGCATCTCATTACACAAAAATTAATGCATTTACATATACAACGGTAGTCTATATGACTCAATAGAGGATACGGCATTCATAGAGTGGCATGGTCCCTGGACAATGATATTGTCCTAACTGCATTGATTTTAAGGGCCAGAAGAAGTCATTTTTTTTTCTTTTATCAGTTTCATGTTTGGATATTTGTATATTACTCAAATTTATTTATTTGTCAACGATTTTGCTTTTTTTTTTTTTGACAATATTAGTTATCTCTTTGTTATCGCTGTCAAATATCCATGTTTACGCACCTATATTTTTAAAGATCATCAAAAAAAATTGGAACCTCCAAACACAGGAAACAATCTTTGAAAATATCATTTATCTCTACTCTCTAGTTGACCTGAAATTTGTTAATATTTAAAAATATTTCTTTTGATATTTTCAAGAGTTCTTACGTTAAATGTAATTTTATAACGTCAACTAAATGTCTAAATCAAAAATCAAAGTAAGAACACGTACCTTTTAGCGGAGATAAACCCTTCTCGATGAAGATATAAAAGTGTAGATAAGCCAAGAACGCACAACCACTGGTTGTCTTAAAAAGAACCTCCGGGACTCCAAGCTCCTCCGCAGCATCAAGTGTAAAGCTCATACAACCGTCGGATACAATACAGCTCACCGGAGGAAAGTTAACTCCAGCATTGATCCGTTGGAGAAGCTCCTGGAACGGAGCGAGACAATTCTTCATAATGGACTCGGTAAGGGCTGTTATGTCCTGCGTGGCGTCCATGTCGGTCTCCGGTAGACCGTCAGGAATGGACTCAAACTGGAACGAAGGATGCCCGTCGAGGGCGTCTGGGCCACGGGACCTGAGGAAACGGTTGTGGTTGTAGACGGTGTTGACGAATGTGACATGGAAGCCCCTGACGTGGAGGAGTTTAGCAACTTTCATCATAGGGTTGATGTGTCCTTGAGCCGGATAGGGAACGCAAACTACGTGTGGTTTTTGTGCGTTACGAACGACATCATGAGATCCCATTTTCTTCTCTCTTCCGCCAAGACAATTGTGAGTTTTCTCTTTTTGTAATGAACCAATGTGAGTTTTGGTTTGACATAAGTCATTCCTTTTTATAAAGAAAAAAAGAGGTCAGACTAATTATTTCTTGCACGTGGTGGTTGTCCACAAATTTCGTCACGTGTGAATCTCCCTAGTCCCTACCATGAGTAATGTCGAGGCCGGAATTTGTCGATTTCACGTGTGAATTTTTTTTTTTTTTGTCTAGATATAATATTGATAAAACCAAGAGATTACAATGTATTATAAGGCACAAAGCCCTTCTACCAGTTGACATTTCTATCCTGTAAAAAAAGAAGTCAAACTTACAAAAAATGAAGTCACAGCTTGATAACTCAAACCAAAAGGAGACCAAACTAACTAGGGGAAATCCTCATCTCACTAACAAAGATGCTATTAAGCTAAAACGGATGCCCCATTTGAACATAAGAATGACATCGATTCGTCTTAGTGACACTTTGTGCGATGAGATACAGACCTCTATTAGTGGCTCTGACTTCCAACTCCACTCTCCACGAGGCAAAGGGAGCTAAGCATTACTCATATCTGATAATTGAGACTTGTAAGAAGGCCAAGCACTCGGTCTATTCACTGCCTTCACCAAAGTAGCATCTTCCAAAGACAAAATAACATTTGTCATTTTATGAATATGCATACTCTCAGCTGCCCACAAAAAAACTAGTCAAATAAGCTTCAACCCAAGAATTGATTTGACCAAAAACTTTTCTGCTATGCAATAAAGTCTTCCTAATATCATCTCTCACTACCCAGGAAGCCTCTGCAAGACTTTTTTCCTTTGACCAGGCTGTACCAATATTACATTTGACCCACATAACAGGAGGAGGTTGCCAAACCTTTCTCTCAATCCCATTATGGCTCAAGGCCAACAGTTTTCCTTCTATTTCCACTTGATGAGCCAAAAGTCATTCAACAACATCTTCTCTAATCTTTTCTATGGTCTCTAAGGCATCAAAAACCTTACCTTCAATGGAAAAATAATTTCTATTCTTCCATAACGCCCACAAGATCCAAGGAAAACTAATTCTCACTTCTTTTTGGACCTTTAAACTTTGACCAGTAGTCAAGACAAAGCAAATATTGGCATAAACTGAAGTTTGAGAGAACCCTCCTTTTGGACAAGGAAACAAGGATAGGGCCCATACCTGTCTTGCAGCAGAACAAGTGAAAAGGACATGATTTATGTCTTCACCTTCTAATCCACATAATTGGCATCTCCTGTCAATTAACATTCCTCTTGTAACCAACCTTTCAGCCACTGGTAATGTTCCACTTAAAGCCTTCCACAGAAAGGTTTTGATCTTGGGAACTGTTTGTAAACTCCAAACATGGGACTTTAATCCATTCAGAGAGGGCAAAGAGGTAGCTTCTTCAGTGAATGCCTTTTTCTTTAGAGCATGTGCCAGCCAATACCCCGACTTGACTGAGTAATCTCCTGACTTATTGTGATCCCAGATCCAAAAGTCTTCATTGTCCATAGCTGGTTTGATTTTCAATATCCTCTCAATGTCTTGAGGATATAAACAATCTTCTAACACTCTTCTATCTCAACACTTAGCTGATAAGTACATCAGATAACTAACCCTCAAGCTGAGATTGAAGTTAATCTGTTTGCTGTAGGGAGCCCTCAGTTCATTATCCCAGATCCAATGATCTTGCCATACCTTGACAGACTTTCCATTTCCTATCTTCTTTTTTAGGCCCTCCACTAAAAGCTTCTTGCCATGCAAAACACTTCTCCAAGCAAAGGACGGTCTTCCTCCTAGAACAACTTCCAAAAAACATCTATCACTATAATACCTGCTCTGAAAAACCTTTGCACACAAAGAATTTAGGAGTTGTAATAACATCCAAGCTTGTTTGGCAAGCATAGCCTGATTGAAACATTCAATGTCTCTGGATCCCAAACCTCCCTGCTCCTTAGTCAAACACATTTGATCCCAACTGACTCAGTGAATCTTTCTCTTGTGTTCTATAGTACTCCAACAAAAATCAGCCAATGCGGTGGATAAAGCTTTACAAGTTGATTTTGGAAGTTTAAAAAAAGACATGACAAAAACAGGCATGGCCAATGCCACAACTTTTAGTAAAATCTCCTTACCACCCTGAGAAAGAGTTCTTGCAAACCAACATGACAACCTGGACTTCAGCCTTTCATGAATAAAATCTAGCATTTCAGCCTTTGACCCACTGAAACACTCTGGTAATCCACGTGTGATTTTTATCTACAACCTTTTGCAGAGAAAAATAAAAGCCAGACTTGTTATGAATGGACCTATTACTATCTTTTTTTTTTCTTTTTTTTTTGTGCGGTTGTGCCGAATAATTAATCTGCTTTATTATCTAAGGATCTGACTCGTTTAAACGCAGTAACAGCGGTTACAATTGCCGGAGTTTATCGAAGCGGACAGTAGTAGTTTCTAGTGTTATCAAGCATTTTGAACGACTTGTTTAGCGTTTGCAAATAAGTGTATTTGCGGGAATTTACGACTGATTGACCAACAGATGCATGCATCAGTTAAATCAAAAATAACCAAAATAAATATAATGTACTAGTATAAAATGTATAAAACACAAAAATTATATTATTATGATAATTTTTTTAAGAAAAATGAACATGATTAATAATTAAAAACCATAATTAAAGTACTAAAAATTATTTTAAACAAATAAATTTTGTATAGTGAAATTCTTTTAAACAAAAAAATTATTTTAATACAGTCAAGCAAGAGATAAGTTGCTGATAGACGTGGGAGTCTCATCTACAAAATTCATCACATTTTGTTTTATTACTAAATCTCTCAATGTCTAGTAATAAAATTAAATATGTAAAAATAAACGGTTCGCCGTGATGTATCTCCGGCAAACTTTGCGTTAATTCCATGTCTACACAGTTTTGCAATATTAATGTTTAGCCACATTTAAAGTTTGATGACGATGTGTATTCCCATTTCAAATTTTAAACAAAGTTATAATTCCATTTTGTTGACTTTTGACGGTTTTAGTTAATGGATTTCATTAACAGAAATGGGGTTTAACTGAGTTTAAAACCCAATAAATTAAAATTTGATTAGAATGTAGCAGAAGTTAAAACTAAAACTCGATTTCTGTTAACAGTTCTGTTAACGGTTTGATGAATTTCGTTAATTAAAACCATCAAAAGTCAACAAAATGAGGTTACAACTTTATTTAAACTTTAAAATAGGGATATATCTCGGCATCAAACTTTAAATGTGGCTAAACATTGAAAATGCAAAACCGTCTAGATATAGATTTAACATAAAGTTTGCGGAGAATACACCCCAACGATCCAAAAGTAAACATGCACACACTTAACATAATTAATTTGATGCATTTTATGGTGATTGTGTGGTTTCATAGCTAGTTGGCAAACAAAGTGGCCTAGAGAGTGAGGTTGGCCTAATTTGGGCAAAGGTTCTAGTTTAATCCGTGTCTTTTAGGCCAACATAACTTTCTATGCCTAATAGCAAACAAAGTGGCATGATGTTAACCTAATTGCCGAACGACCTCTTAAATGATAAACCCATCGAGCTCGTGGTGTCGTACGAATACTTACGTTTCTTTTTTTTTTTTTTTGGTCACAAAGATACTTACGTTAAACTTAATATTACAACGTCAATTAAATCAATAATAAATGCAAGAAAACGTACCTTTTACTGGACATAAACAGTAGTGGCTATGAGCTTATGACCATGATTCATGGTTGTGGAGTTGTCTTATGAACATGATCATCACCATGATTTGGTGGATTCCTCTGGTGTCCTGACATTAGTACATTAGCATAATTATATAAAGCTGCTAATAAAAATAAATTACAGTTCATTATTTTCTTAGTTCTTTTGATATATCTAGTATGGTCAATACATAGTTTTAGGAGGTTATAATCTTATATATTAAAAGAAAAGTACAGAATGCTCACAATCATCTTCAAAATGGTTGTTTACCAATCTACTCATAATGAATCTACATATCTAAATTTATTTCCATTTAGATTTAAAAAATATATTTATCCAAATAATATTTAATTTACTATAAATAAATATATTTAAAAATTGAATATATTAAAAAAAAATATTCAAAAAAACTAAATTAATCTAACAAAATAATTTTTATTGAAAATTTAAACCACTAATAAAAATAGAAAATTATAAAATTCTATTTAGATAGTTTTAATTAAAATTTGTTCCATTTAATTCTAAGAAGAAAAACTAAATATAAAATATTTCAAGTAAACTTTAAATTACTACAAAGAAATATTATTTAAAAAATTAAATATATTAAGAGAGAAATATAACTAGAAAAAATTTAAAAAATTTAAAATATTAAAGTAAAATTTAATTACTATAAATAAATAATTGAAATAAATTTCAATAAACTAACAGAAGAATTACTATTTATTTATTTATTTTAATTGTAAAAAATTTTAATTGCTCTGAAAAAATTTGAAAATACTAATTAATTTTTAACTAAATTTACTCTGAAAAAAACTACTAATAAAAATAAGAAAACAACAAAAAAACTATCAAGGTAATTGTTTTATAATATTGGAGATAGTTTGCTTATTTTGGTAATTAAATATAAAATTTTCTTGAAAAAGGTTAAATTACTCTAACACATAAGAATGTTTTCTTAAATCTATTTTCTATACAAAAAATGATACAATAGATATGAAAAATTCTTTGATAATTTTGAAATAATTCTAAACAAAATTAAGTTATTATTCAATTTTTTAAAACTTTATTAAACAATACAAGTTGTAAGAACATCTTTTTCTTACTAAATTCTTCAAATATTTTGCCTAAAGTACATTTTAGTATTATCAAAAACGATTCATCAAAATATACACATTGTTAGTGTATCATAAATGAATTTTTTTCTTCACATGTGGACCATACGAGTCAAAATTCTCAGGAATTTCAAAAAATCAAATATATTTCTTTAAAAGGTTTTCATCGTTATAGATGAAAATGTCTTAGAATTATATTTATATTTCTTTCTGTAAGATAAAATTTGAGCTGTAGATTTTAACTCTTAAAATTATGCAATTATTGATCTGTTTTCGTTTCTTCTTTTATTTCAGAATCAAAAGATTGATGCTTTAATCGATGAGACATTCATTGGTCTTTACTCTAAAGAGTTATTGAAGGCACTTAGATAAGCTTAACGAACTTTACTGTGGTCCATTACTACTCTATTGTTAATAAATTTATTTAATTAAAAAATATAATTTATGTTTAAAAAAAACTTAAAAAAAATTTGTATAAAAGTTAAACTACATTAAAAAACGACGAAATTTTGTTAATATCCAGAAATTTCATTTTTTTTAGTTCTGATAAAGTTTATTATATCATAGATATATTAATTTTTTAAATATTTTAACATTTTTTGTAAAATAATTATATAAGGATTATGAAATTTAAAGAAACTAAAAATTTATATTTCTAACAAAAAAAAAACGAATAAATATAATATTGCAATATAATATTTTTAAAAAATTGTCTGATGTCTTACAAAAACTTATATATGTATATAATATAATATATATATATATATATTTGATATAACGAACAAATCAAGATATATTGAATAATTTATGAAATATTAACTATTGTTTGGAGATAATTGTAATGTATAGTTACCATTATCTTCCGCTTATAATAGATTTAAAAATGTCTAGATAATAACATATAAAAATATTTAAATTATACCATATATAAAAGATCTTGAACATCTTTAATCAATAAACAAGTGTTAAGATTTTTTAATCTTTTATGAATTACGGATGAATTTTCCACAATAAAATAAATTAAAAAACGTGAGATATCACATTAACTATTCCCTCTGTTTCGATTTAAATGTAGTTTAAGGATTTGTACACTTATTAAGAAAAACATTCATAAATTTTGTTTTACCCCATTAATATGTTTAATAATTTTTCATTGGTCAAAACATTTAAACAATAAAGATAAATCTGGAAATTTTTAAAAACAATTGCATTGAAAATCTAAAACAACATTTAAATTGAAACAAATTCTAAAACCTAAAACTACAAATAAAATGAAATAGAGGGAGTACTATCTTTTATTATTTTTTTGTCCCGCACATGATGCGGGGTAGTTCCCTAGTTTCTTATGTTTTTGAGGTTTAGTTTGATTACGTTTCTGCATTAAAATAATTATCCCCGTTATTTTTATAAATTATAATATATTTATATAGTTTATCTGCGTTGTTTTTTTTTATTTTCTATCTCGACTGAATTGTTCGTATTAGTTGTTTTTTAACTATATAAGAAATCATTAAGGAAAAACAGCATATCTAGAAAAGGTTCAATAAAAATGTATTATGCAAATATCCTTACTTTTTTGTTTGATACTCTCAGGATTTCAAAAGGATAGAGAGATCAAGTCTTCTACGTGTCACGTCATGAGTGGGTGTTTCACCAATCCTTGAAACGCACCTATCTTATACACAAATCAATTGCGAATCTGCGAAGTGCGAGCTATTAACCACGTAAGCTAACAAAAAATCTATGTTCCAAAAAAAATTTGTGACTAGCCAATAGAAACTCTAGAGATTGATATTCAAAGATAAGACATTATTTAGATTTTTATATTATAAATACCAAAAATCCCATCAACGCCAAACCACCCATTTCTTGGCTTACAACAACACTTAAACGTTTTACTTTGCGCTACACTCAAACGCAATGGCCGCCTCAACAATGGCTCTCTCCTCCCCTGCCTTCGCCGGAAAGGCCGTCAAGCTTTCCCCCGCGGCATCAGAAGTCCTTGGAAGCGGCCGTGTGACGATGAGGAAGACCACTGCCAAGCCAAAGGCCCCATCAGGCAGCCCATGGTACGGATCTGACCGAGTCAAGTACTTGGGCCCCTTCTCTGGCGAGCCACCAAGCTACCTTACCGGAGAGTTCCCCGGAGACTATGGATGGGACACCGCCGGACTCTCTGCTGACCCCGAGACATTTGCAAGGAACCGTGAGCTAGAAGTTATCCACAGCAGGTGGGCCATGCTTGGAGCCCTTGGCTGCGTCTTCCCTGAGCTTTTGGCCAGGAACGGAGTCAAGTTCGGAGAGGCGGTTTGGTTCAAGGCCGGTTCACAAATCTTCAGCGATGGAGGGCTCGATTACTTGGGAAACCCTAGCTTGGTCCACGCTCAAAGCATTTTGGCGATCTGGGCCACTCAAGTGATCTTGATGGGAGCCGTTGAAGGCTACAGAGTTGCAGGAAATGGGCCATTGGGAGAGGCCGAGGACCTACTTTACCCCGGTGGCAGCTTCGACCCATTGGGTTTGGCTACGGACCCAGAGGCCTTCGCTGAGTTGAAGGTGAAGGAGCTCAAGAACGGAAGATTGGCTATGTTCTCTATGTTTGGATTCTTTGTTCAAGCCATTGTCACTGGTAAGGGACCGTTGGAGAACCTTGCTGACCATTTGGCCGATCCAGTCAACAACAACGCATGGGCCTTCGCAACCAACTTTGTTCCCGGAAAGTGAGTGAAGTTTTTATCTGTATTTTGTTTCAGTCTTTGCTTCGTGTGAGTGTGAGAGGAGAAAGAGAGGTTGTTTAGATGTAAAATTTGCAAGACGTTGTACGATTTGTCATTAATCAAATAACTCGTTTTTCTCTCATACTTGTCTCTTAATTAATAATTAGTACACTATAAATGGACGGAATTATGAAATTAGATTCCCTCAATCGCAGAGATTATTCCCACAATTGGGCAACTTAGTTGAACATGTAACCAATCAATTTAATAGTATTGAAGAATCAAATGCGTTGGTTTTATCCATATAAATCATACACAGATGTTTACGATAATCATTTTGATCAAAAATAGATAACGTTTTCCACTAGGAAAGATACTAACGAACCAAAACGAAAACCAAAACCGATAAATAATATTATTCTACACACTAATATATAGTACACTCTGAGATCTAAATCTTTTTCTTGCTCTGGTGTCAAATCTTAATCCGTTTATCCTTCTCTGTCGCTCAACTCAAGAGTCATCTTAATATTCATTGAAGCCAACTCTGCTGCTAAGTACCTGAACACATATGGCATTGAAACTGTTTCCATGCCTTTACTTGTCTTACAAGAATAGCAAGTCACCTTCTTTGGAGTTCTACCAGGAGGTAACTTTCCAATATCTTGAATTAGCTTCTTCTGTTGAACGTTCACAACCGACGAAGTGAGCAAGCTTCCACATAGTGAACACACATCTGCTATGTGGTGATCTGAAGAAGTGTGAAGCCTGTCGTGTAATAGATAGGAAGCTCCATGAGCAAGCAGCGAGTCTCGTTCCATTTCACCAAACCGAATCCCTCCACCTCGTTTTCTTCCCTTGATTGGCTGATGAGTTAGTTGATCCACTTGTCCAGTGGATCTAACCTGCAAGCCAGAATATTATGATCCAGACGAAGTCCGAAGATGAGAGAAGTGCAAGTTGGAGACTATATGTCAGGATGATAAAGATATGAAACAAAGTCAAAAACCTGGAATTTGTCTGAGACCATGTGACGCAGTCTTTGGTAGTATACAGGGCCCATAAATATATCATACGTCAGTTCTAATCCAAAAACCCCACTATACAATGTCTCGGTCCCATAGTAGTTGAACCCTTTTTCCTTTAACATGGAACCGAGATCATCAACAAGCAAACTGGACTTGCTCTCCTTTTCTCCATCTGTTTTTTTTACTGCATCACGAAACGGCGTTGCATCTACAAACTTTCCATGCAAACTACCTCCCTGTAAAAGCCGAGGATATAATCATTACATATACTTTACTTACCAGCAAAGTAAAAATGGGAAGTTGGTTAAACACAAGCGAAAATAAGATGCACAGCATCAGCGTCGATGGAACCTAAGACCCAGACAAATTTCTAAGGATACCTTAGCAGCAATAGATTCCAAAAGCATAGCAATTGTCATCCTTGATGGGAAAGCATGCGGGTTAATGATGAGATCTGGACGCATTCCAGTAACTCCATTAAACGGCATATCAATATCAGGCCACAATTGAGAACAAACACCCTTTTGCCCATGTCTACTGCTGAACTTGTCTCCAATTATGGGGTTTCTGGCATGCCGGAAACGAATATTCGCCTGCCAAGAAACTCGAAAATTAGATTTTAAACAAATTGCTATCTGTCTATGTGAAAGTTGGAGTTAAACCTCACCTTCTGAGGATGTTTCTTGCTTTTCATGTCAACAGAGACAAAGTCAACTATGACAGGGTCAGTACCTTTGCGCTTCATGGTCCTTGTTGAGTTAGTTACATCATCATGAATACTACAATAAGGCTCATCTGGATATATTTTCTGCGTTAGACCCAACAAATTAGTGACAAGGAAACTAAAATTAAATAATTAACCTACAGTGCATAGAGAGGATAGAAAGCAATTATTTACCTGTCCAACATATGGTAACCCATCAGCATCGATACGAGAATGAGCTGATTTGTCAACATTACTCCTCCTAAAACTTTTATGACCACTATCATATCGGCTATTCTGATCTGACAGATCAATAGTTTCTGTCTGCAAGATCAGATAACAAGAGTTAGAAAATCACAAAAAATAAATTTGGGTGATTTGTATGATGATACTAAATCCCTTGCTCCAACTACAGGACTATTCTCTGGGGTTCATAAAGAAACGAGTGCAGGGGACATTGACCAGGATTACATGAAAGTTCCAGACCCAAACTAACTTATTGCACCATGCTTAGGCACCATATTTCAGGACTCTTAATAAAAAAATGAGAATGGGAACTCGAACCTGGTATATTTGCCCATGGCACATTCCCCGCTCCACGGATGATTTGTTCAAAATCATTGCATCTTCCATATCAAATCTGTGAGACAGATAGGTGAAAAAGGGATAAAAGAAACACTTATGAAAAAAGCTCATCATGACAAGCTCTTATATGCAAAAGCAATTCTTACCCTGTATTAGCGAGGACAGCAACTATTGCATTAGTCCCTGTAGGATTCTCATCAATACTGTAAGTGGTGTATGTTTTTGTACGCACCACAGGGGATTGAGGAGTCTGTAGACAACAAAAAGAATTTAACACGACATGGCACCAAATAAGACAATGATCAAATGAAAATTGTACCACGTACTTTCAGATTTCTAAAGAAGATAAGAAATTAGAATTGACCTGCAAATGGTAAATCTTCTGGTCGGCACGAAATTGGAGAGCTTGAGTAGAGTATGCCATGGTTTGTTTTGCCATCTGTATAACGTAAAATTTTAAGAGCAACTTCCAGTAGCATAATCATATAAAACTTGCATCGAATTTTTTAGTAAATACCTGACACTGATACATGTTACGCGGACTTTGGTTATGATCTGACCAAGGTGTAAGATTAGCAACCACACTTATCATCCCAGTTGGATGAATTTCCTCGTGAGTTGCTGGGGAAGAGTTATTCCTTCCTCCATTACCCCCATCAGGACAGCTTATTTCCATAAAAACCTGGTTTGGTAGAAATCAATTTCATTAATTTGATTGTATAGATGAAAGGTGAATATGATAAACATTTTCTTAGGATTTGCTACCTGTTCGAATGGTCCAATCAGTTCAATATTTTCAGAAGGTATAGATATATTTTTAACAGGCCTAATGAATCTTGCAGGACATGATGCCAGATACAATCCAGGATAAGATCCACCCATGCTTGTAGGTACATATCCCACTTCGAGGTCTTCAGGAATCTGTATAGAAGCATTCGCATATAAAGTTATCTTCTAATGAAATACTCTACGGTCAACAAATATTGTTAAGAAGAGAATACGCCTTACCACTGAAGGAGCCTCCACTTTCAGTCTCCGCAAATACGAGACAACCTTCGTGACTAGGTTAGAAGATAGCGTGCCTACAACTTGACCATCTAAAAGAACATGAATGACTTCTGGCGGTGCAGCTCGTACTAGCTTTGGCAATGAAGATACCATACCCGCCCCAATAAGAACATTAACAACTGACTTTCTTATTTTCAGAAAATCTCTGATGTTTCCTTTGGAATCGAACTGAGAAGTGATACCTGAAAACACCATAACCAATCAGAACACAATAAGCAAATTTGTTACTGGAAAAAAGTGACATATTTTATGGTATGACGAGTGAACACAATCTTATTGCGGTATAAAAATTTATGCATATTAATTGCATCCACATAAAAACTATAGATAAATAGACACAAACGGAAACGAAATAAAAACATGATCTACCAGAACTAAACGTTAACATAAAAAAAACAGTATAACTAAACATGATTTTATGTAAATCTCTCACATACTTTTAAAAGCTTAAATAAACTATGTAAACTCCAACTTGTTTTAGTGAAATGTCAAGTTAAGAGAATAGTGTTGCTGAATTCAAGATGTCGTACTTAAAATCACAAAATGATGTGTGAAGAAGAGAACTAGAGAAACTCACGGCTAGTACGAGTCATATGATTGAGTAATCCACATGGTTCTCCATCAGGAGTGTGAACAGGGCAAAGAAAACCCCAAGATCTACAAGATAACAATGAAACAAGAAAAATGTGAAGCCTACTATTTTGGGACCGTATCATCACATCTGGAGTTTGATAAGTACAAAGTGAAAGAACCTACTCAGGAAGCAGCTTCCTCACAGTTGTTGTACGAAGTCCAGCAAAAGAAGCACCTCGATGAACCGCCCGGAAAAATGAAAGGAAACGGAGAAAGTTCAATCTTTCAGCCTGAACAGTGTAACCTGCTCTCTGGTAAAGAATTGAGAATATATATATTAGCATTGTATTGTTCTATCAAACTACATCATACTTAATGGAGCTTAGCTTTATTAGATTCAAGCTTCCCAAGCAAGTATCAACTCAAGTGCTTACCTGCTGTAAATCCAAACCAGACTGTGTATTCATCCTTCCTGTCTTCAACAATGTCTCAATTGACGTACCAATACTCCTGGGAGGATTTTTGTTAATAAGCTTCTTCACATCACCAACTGCATTCAATTAACAAATCATCACCAAGTACATGACATTGAATTAACAATATATTTATGGAAGAGAGTAAGCAAAGATTTCAAGCAGAAAATAAATGTGGCTATACCAAAAAAAATGAGTTTCATATTAGTTTCAACTTTTAAGGAATGTATATGATAAGAACATTGATAAGGAAACAAAATAAAAAAGGACTTACGGCTTTCAAAGGAAAATTTCGAGTTTGTGTTATTCAACTCATCTTTAAGAAGACTTTTGCACTTCCGCAGCCAATCTTCAAGTTTTTCCTAGATAACCAATGCATGTGACGTCAATTAACTCTTTCTAATGAAGGAAAATCTTTGTCTTGTAAGTACAACACTTCATGGTTATGCAAAATTGAATCGTAGATTTTCAGAAACATTGATAATGACAAAATCACATGCCCTTACACAATAAATGGCTCTACCATATGGGAAAATAATAATATACCTTGAGGTAAATAGTTATAAGGTGACCTGGGACTAATATTTCCTGATTTTGCAAGGAATCCGGATTGTCAGGTAAAGAAGTCTGATCCACCAAAGAATAGAGCTTCTGAATTATGAAGCTGCGAAGCCAAAAAGAAAATGTTGACCACAACCACACTAAAAAAAAATTTCAACGTGAGAGCCATCAAGAGGCAAAAGTAACCAATTACATGAGCAAATTAAACTTGTCGTGATCGTTGTCAAGGTGAACAAATATATAATCCCTGAGCACAGCTTCGGCAACCTAAATATATGAGAATGAAGTAGGAAAAAAGTAATTAGAAAGGACTTACTGTCATCAGTTGTAGAAATTGTTTACGAAATTGGAACCAATCAGGAAATCCAAGAAGCTAACAGCCCCCAATAGCGAAGAAGTTTGTTATTTTTAATTAGAAAGCTTACTAGTATGTAAATGAAAACAAATGCAAAGAAAATCTTTTGGCAAACAAGACCTCTATTGTAATAATGAAAACCAATTAAGGAGGTTAAGAATGATCGAGTAAACTTACAGTAGGGTAGCTTTCTTTTTCTAGCCCATCAAGAACAGGTTGAAAATGCTGTCCTGTTGGTTTTAGAAGTAAAACATTAGCTTCTTAGTTTTGAGATATGCGTACATAAACATTGAGACAGGTAAATCACCTAAGTGCTTCCGGCACTGATCCCGGGTAAAAAGACCCAAGTCTCGCACTTCGTCAAGAATAATTTTGGCCCTCTCACGAACGAGTTGGGTTCCAATAGCTCCATCACCTCTTCCATAATTCTCATTGTAGCAACACTTCAGGCTTTCATATACTTCCTCATCGTTGGTTCTAGTGAGAGCCTAGGAACATAGACAGATAGGAAAAAATGGAGGATTGAATGATATTAAAAATATAAGACAAAATTGACTAATTAAAAAATATAAGACAAAATTGACTAACAAAAGACACGAATCCAGAACCATCAAAAGTAAGAATATACTAAACACTTTGCCTGTAATAAATTCTTTTCTCATGATATAAGAGACAGATACTTTAGAGTAACTATGACCATACCTTGAGAACAAGACCGACAGGAAGCAAATATTCCCTTCCCCCTATCCTGTGTCCATTAGAAATAACTTTAACGTGTAGCTCAAATTGTAGGTAATGTCTTCCATATTTCACATGTCAAGTTAACACTCACCAAAATCCAACTCTGGCACTTCCATTGCGAAGATAATACAGTTTAACAGTGACAGATGACTGGTCGTCCCTAACACACCTATGAATTAAGAAGAAAAAACCGCATGAAGAACTCTTTTATAATATATTGCTACTTTAGGTGATGATTGACATTATTATATGCAACATCATAACAAAGAGATAAACTTCACATACCTAATGGCAACTGCCTTGTCACTGTATCCTTCCCGACGATCACGGAATGAGTTCCGGATCATACTTGTTGGCTATTATAAGAGATTCTTAGTCAGTTAAATTATGAGAGACATATGATACAAGGAACTTCATGGAATACACTATACCCATAAACTTTATAAGCAAAACACTATACTCATAAACTTAGTCAGTTAAAAGCCGAGGTAGCTTACATGGTTCCGCTTAGGTGCAATAACACATCGGAACACTCTCTCGATCCCATTCAAAACAAAGTACCTATTTCAAGGAAAGCTTAAATTATTATCACGATCAACTTATAGAAGGAAAGATACATCAAGCGCAACATGAATGCATAGGCACAAGAAATGTTCCTAATCCCACCCCAGTTTCCTTTGCTATAAACATAGCTGTCATGCTTTACAGATATATACATTAGAAGAGAAAATCCACAGACACTAAATCACATATTAACCACAAGCCTCGCAGTGGTTTTATTATAACGCATAAGAGGTGGAAGAACATTTACCCTCCCATTTCAGAAGTTGACTCTTTACACCTTAACAGTTTCTGGCAATCAGCATCCCTTAAGCTGCAAAGCTTTGACTGCAATAAAGTACGGAGATCAATTTCCATTAGCTCATAAATAAAGACGTATAATCATAAGCAAAGTAGTGTATTTGAGAAATCATTGAGCTAAGCTTTGTTCAGTTATCAGTTATTAGACCAAATGAACAAATCAAAGCATCCAGCCAGAGAATTGACTCTCGCTTTGGTTTACATTTCAACAATACACTATCTTACATAAACTTGTAATAGAGAAACAGATTCAAAAAAATTATAATAGCAAAACCAAACAAACAGTACACCCACCATCAGCATAATAGGAAATTGCCCAAAATCAAATTTGTCTCTCACAACGACTCCATCATTATACTTAAAGCAAACATCAGCCATAAACGTTCCTGTGTACGAAATCTTCGCCTGCCTACACTGTTATTCAAGAAACCAAAACAAAAGGTATTAACACACCAAAATATAAACCTTTAATAAACCAGAAACAAGTTCAAAACAAAACAAAATCACTTCACCTCAAAGGGGAACAAAGGCTCCTTCCTTGATGTTGAGCTGAAACTCTCCTTCTGAGGAGCGAATACTACAGGATTTTCTAACCAAAGTATCATACTTGTCAAGGAATAAGACAGAACACAAAATTCAACATTACAAGCACAAGGTTTCTAAGCAAGATACTAACACCATATTATGCAAAAACAGTATTCAAAAAAAGGATATTGCTCAATTCGTTCTCGGAGTCTGAATCGTAGACCGTAACGGGTTTGATTCGATTGAACATAACATCGAGCCCTTTATCTGTCATGTAATCGAACGACTCTATATGATGCGTGACGAGATTGTGAAGCTCCTTGAAGTCTTCAATCTTAGGAACCGTCGAGTCTTTCGCGTTCACAACCATGATTATTAGGGTTAACTCTCAAACAGAGCCGATTCTGAAGTTGAGGAAGCTGAAATTAGGGTTTCGCCGTCGCAAGGAGGAACTGATGAAATTAGGGCCGACTCTGACGTATATTGAGAGGCGGCGCGAGAAAAGGGAAGGGTTTAGGAGTATATTGAGTTTGGGTTTAACTGTCATAAAACTAAAGTTTGCACATAGTACTCTCATCTTTATAAATGTTATATTTTGAACCCCTAACTTGTTTCTTATAAATTTAGTTTTTTTTTAAACAACTGAACTTAGATTAAACAGTAAACGGGTTACGGATTTAGTTTAATCAATTGGGAAGGAAGTGATTTGTTACGGATATGTACCATTTTTGGGTGATATTTGTAATGGAACTTAACTCTTGGGCGAGTTTACGACTTTGTTTTATCTAATCCTCATCAAAACAATGTTGATCAAGTTCGAACAAATAAAATTTTTGAACAAACCATGTTTTAGTCGGATCTCTTCCAAAACTTGTATTTCACATTTTTAACCAATAACTTTTAAAACATAGAGAAATTGATGTGTTATTAAAGCTATTTAAGTAAAATTTTCGTTTGTGATTATATTATAGAGAAAAAAAAATTTTAGCTCCACAAAAGTTCTTCACAAAAGTTACTGGAAATTGAGTTAGCTTTCCAGTGGCGATGATTTCATGTAAAAATCCAAACTACATAGAAAAATTTATAGCCAATTTAGTGAAAGCATATCAATCTGACGCGTAAATGAAGCTAATTCAAAAACTTATCTTGATAAGTAGAGATTTTAGCGGCCAACTGTACTGGGTTACTGCTGACCTCTACAGATCTTCATCAACCCAAATTGACCGGGTCAATAACTAGTTTGTCCTGGGTTGACCCGGTTCGTCCTCTTTTGCTATATAAGCAATTTTTAGACATTCTAAACCAAAGTTTTCTTCTCTATAGTTGGATTTATATCCAAACTCTCTTGTTGATATCTTGGATTGATCTTAATCATTTCATGCCACTTTAGTGAAGGATTCTTCATCTCTATCTTTATTTTTATGTTTATGCACTTTTACTTTGTCTTTCATCATGTTTAGTAGCTAGTGTTTTTGTTGGATCATGGGAAATGCTAGATTATGATGATTTGATGGTTAGATGATGATTATATATGCAGATTCTTATTAGATCCTTTATTAAGGTTGATCTTAATGCTAGTTTTGACTTGATCACTAAAAATCTAGAACTTAAGCAATTCATGTTCGGAAGGTGTTTGTGAAAATGCTTGAACCAAACCTTCTATGAGTTTTACATTCCTAGCCAAGGGGAGTTGATGATTAGGTTGCTTAGTGAACTAATTGGACTTATTTTTAATGCTCACTGATCATTTAATTGCGAACGGAAGTTTATGACAATTAGGTGATTAGTGTCACGAAGTGGATTAGTCATATTTTTGAGTTCCATGTTCTAGGATGGTGCTTAATTCAATCTCTTGAATCATTGTTTGATTGTTGATCTATTCTCATGATAGTTAAACCCATGGTCCAATGGTTTATATTCATTTTACTTCTTGCATTTCTTACATTTTAATCAAAACAAAGACCCAAAAACTTATTGCTCTAGATTAGTTTGAATCTTGCATCTCTAGTATTGTAATCTTTATTCCTTGTGGGATCGACATCTAAACTACTACAACGTTTACACTTGCACTTGGGTGATTTAGAGATATAAATTTTAAAACTTGTGTTTTAAAACCAAATATTCCTCTATCAAGTTTTTGACACCGTTGCCAGGGAATAAACGATTGCCATTAGAGTTAGGATTCATACTAAAACTAGAGTTTTTTCCCTTTATTTTGTTATTCACATTTTCTCTTTTTGGCTTGATCATTGATCTTTTAGGTACATGAATCTCATAGACCTTTGTGTTTCCATACTTATGAGTAATGAGAAGAGCCAACAAGAAGAGAACGAGGTCGTTTTGGAGGAGATTGCTAGACTTCTTTATGGTGGCTAAATTATTGAGAATGATGGAATGTTGAATGAAAATCTAATGGAAGAAGGCATTGAGGAGATCAAACCTAGGGTAGATTTCATTTTCTCTCTTGAATTTTCTTTTCCTTTTGAACATCCATTAATCATGAACGCATTGATGCATCATACTACTTTACTAGTAGATTTTATTGATAAGATGTTCATAGTGTCAACATGGGTAAAGATTTGCCTCATAGCATACTCATTTGCTTGCTCATGTAGAAGGAGGACAACTGGTCCTCTTTTCCAAACTTTTGACACTAATGATTAACGGGTCACTATGTTTTGTTTCCTTTTTGTAAATAAAATTTGCTTGCAACCATAGTTTTTGTTTTGAGTCTCTTTTATGTGGTTTCATTTTATTTGCATTTACATTTGCATTTAGGAGCAATGATTTAATATCCTTGTAAAGAAACATGTTACTTTTGAATGCAATGCCCTTGTTTATCGTATTATGATGCATGAACCACCTTAGAAATTTGGAAAATTCATGCTTTGATCTCTTGGTTTGAAGGTTTATTTCTTGGTTGATGCATGCTTTGAATTGATTCTAACTCTATGAATATAAACTTTAAATGAACTTAATTATCTCGCTTACAGGCATAAATGCATTCTCATCGTTTACACTCGGGTTTTCTTTGCCATTTCACTACCCTTTGTTAACCCGAGTGACCATTTTTTATCTTACAAAATGATTCCACTACCCTTAACCCACGCCATTCGTTCCATCCCATATTGATTTGTTGGCCTCTTTCTTGATGATATTACTCATGTGCAAAAACTTGAGAGTATCGGGAACGACAAAGTCTAACTCTCATTATGGCTAGTTCTTGAGTTTTGATAAGCTAGTTTTTAGGTTGGAAATATATTAGAACTAGGTTGTTAGACTTAAGGTCTTATTTGGTTTGTTGGTGTGGAGATGAGATTGATTTGAGTTAGTGGAATGGAAGGAGAGAAAAAAAAAAAGATGAGATGGTTGAAAAGAAAAAAAAAACAAAAAGGTTTGGAATAAAAAAGAAAATATTCTCTTAGGAAATGATCAAGGATAGAAAAATAAAAGTAATGACTCTTAAGTGCATAAAAAGAAATGTATATCTTGTATCTTCATAAATCAAAAGGAAAGAACTTAGTGTCAAAGAAAAAGCAAGAGAAAAGAAAAGAGCCTAAGTAAAAAGAAAATAAAAGATTCTCTAAGAGTTTGTGAATGTTTAAGGAATTGTGCTAAATGTGGTTGTTTTTGAAAGTGAATATTTGGGTATAAAAGAGCTTGGTGGGTGAAAAAGAAGGGAAAAGAAAAAGAGAAGCGGTTTTGGGTAGACATTGGTGTTTGTCTTGATAGGATTGAGTAGAACAATGAGAGTTAGAACTTGTATGCATAAAATTGTTTCCTTTTTTAGATAGATTTTGCATAATGTTTAACATTTTGTTTTGTTTGAGAGCCACCCACTAAATTGTTTGAGAGCCACCCACTAAATTGTTTGATAACCACCATAAAAGCTTTTAAGATCAAACCAATTGAGAATGATTGATATTTCCTAATTGAGACCACACTGAAAAAACTTAATGAACGTTAAATAGTTGGATGATATGAATGCTTGAAGATGCTAAGAATTAGACTCTAAAGTAAAAGATTCGAGTAGTGATAAGTATGGAGAAGTTCGTTATAGTATGGGTGATTCATGCATAATCCTACTTTTATCTAAGGATATTGAATTCAAATGGTTTATGTGTTTTCTTTTGGATATGAGTTACCACCTTCAAACCTCTTCTCTTGGCAACTCTTTTGAATGTTTACTTGAGGACAAGCAAAAGGCAAGTCCGGGGGAGTTGATAACTTTGCATTTTACGGCTTTATCATAATAGTTAATATCCATTTTATTGAGTTTCATTAGTATTTTTCTTTGTGTTTTGTTGCATTTAGTGTCCAACTAAATCTTTTGCATTTTAGAAGTTCTCTAGTGTATTTGTGTGTCTTTGGTGTATGCTTTTGTGTCTTTTGAGTCATTTCAGATCATAATAATGGATGACACATATTTGGATGCAAAAAAGAAAAATGATGATGCAAAACCAGTCCGAAATGCCTCAAAGATCGATCTGAATGAAGGTTTTACACTGATATTTACCTTCAGAGTTCTTCACAAAAGTTATTGAAATTGAGTTAGCTTTCTAATGGCGGTGATTTCATGCAAACATCCAAACTAGAGAGCAAAAATTATGGTCAATTTAGTGGAAGCATATCAATCTGACGCGGAAATGAACCTAATTCAAAAACTTCTCTTTATAAGCAGAGATTATAGTGGCTAACTGTAGCAGGTTACTGCTGCCTACTACAGAGCTTCATCAATCCAAATTGACCGGCCAATACCCCATTTGTCCCAAGTTAACCCGGTTTATCCTCTTTTGCTATATAAACAATTTATAGACATTCTAAATCTAAGTTTTCTTCTCTAGAGGTTAATTTAGATCTAAACTCTCTTGTTGATATCTTGGATTGATCTTAATCATTTTATGCCACTTTAGTGAAGGATTCTTCATCTTTATCTTTATCTTTATGTTTATGCACTTTTACTTTGTCTTTCATCATGTTTAGTAGCTAGTCTTTTTGTTGTATAATGGGCAATGCTAGATTATGATGATTTGATGGTTAGATGATGATTATATAGGTTGATTCTTATTAGATCCTTCATTTAGGTTGATCTTAATGTTAGTTTCGACTTGATCACTCAAAAAATAGACTTCAAACAATTCATGCCCGGAAGGTGTTTGTAAAAATGCTTGAACCAAACTTTCTGTGAGCTTTACTTTCCTAGCGGTAGTTGATGATTAGTGAACTAATTGGACTTGTTTTTAATGTTCACTGATCATTTAATTGCGAACGGAAGTTTATGACAATTAAGTGATTAGTGAAGTGATTAGTGCCATGGAAGTGGATTAGTCATATTTGTGAATTCCATGTTCTAGGATGGTGCTTAATTCAATCTCTTGAATCATTGTTTGATTGTTGATATATTCTCATGATAGTTAAACCCATGGTCCAATGTTTTATCTTCATTTTACTTCTTGCATTTCTTACATTTTAATCCAAAGAAAAACCCAAAAACTTATTACTCTAGATTAGTTTGAATATTGCATCTCGAGTGTTGTAATCTTTATTCCTCGTGGGATCGACATCAAAATTACTACAACGTTTGCACTTGCACTTGGGGGTGATTTAGGGATATAAATTTTAAAACTTGGGTTTTGAAACTCAATATTTCTCTATTAGGTAACCATATATTATATATATTAATTAAAACTAATATACTTTAATTTGAGTAAAGAAAAAAAATATAGATATTAAATCCAAAAAAATCTTATGTATAACAAAAATAGTTTTAAAATATATAATAATCTCACATTTTAAACAAAAAAAAAAATAATTTTTAAAATATTTTTTTATTGACAAATTAAGACGTTAAGCGGTGCAGCAACGCATATCGCCTAACCGTATACGCAGATGCATAGGTGAGGCCTAGACGGATTATATATTTTAAATATATATATATATATATATATATATATATATATATTAGATATTTTAGGCGAATTAAGACGCTACGCTGTGATCAGACGCCTCAAAATTAAGTTATGCGTTACTTTTGGCGGATTGAAATAATTCGGACGTCTAATAGCGTACATACGGACACCATGCGGTCTAGGTGGCAATTAAAAGAATAAAAATTAGTATAATTAACTATTTTTAAAAATACTATTTTTAAAATTATATATTTTTGTTTAAAATAAGATTATTAAATATTACAGACTACATTTTCATACATAAGAGCTTATTTGATTTCATATCTTTATTTTTATTTTTATTTTCTTTATGAAAAATAAAATATATTAGTTTTAATTAATATATATAATATATTGTGTAAATATTATTTTTTATATAAACAAAAACATATATATATATATATATAT